>NJDC01005893.1:0-17091 GCA_002245475.1 Calephelis virginiensis | reverse complement strand
GTGGAAATGGTGCGTTGCTAACCCTAGGCCAGGATGTTAGGCCTCGAGCAAAAGTAAATTTACCGGCTACCTTACACTCCGAACCAGAACACTTCAACAGCAAGCGCTGACATTACGGGGGCAGGAATAGGTAAGGCGGTGGTACCAATCCGGGCAAATCACTGCGAGACTCTACCACCTATTTACATGTCACGGTGCTAGTGACGGTAAGCCTATGCACGCCTTTTACGAGCTGCCTGACACAGGAAGACAGATGGTCTATTCTGCAAAGTAGCCCGTACCAACACGGGGAAAAATTGATCACATCGTCTTTTCTGGCGTTCCTTAAATACCAGCTGATATTACAACGAACAGAAAACTGAAATTTTGGCCACTTTCCGTACAATCTGACATGAATCGCGGTTATGTGAAGTTTTATGGCGCAGCGATATACTTCTATAGTTATTATTATTCCTCAAGTTAATTCAGTTTTGACAAAATGTAGTGAGAGCGAATCATTTTTGTCCAGCAAGAAAATATTTTGAGGGTCCTTTTACGAGTGAAGCAGTAAAATAGATAAAACAAGCGAAGAGCTGGGCTCGAAAGGGTTTAATCAAAGCGAGGCTTCTTCGCTACCCGGAATATAGTAAATAGCCGGTGCTTACCTGGATTTTCGTCTACGGTAAATAACTACGAATAAGATACTTCGAAGTGGTTTTGCACTATTTGACACTTCTGAGAAATAATATATGACACTTCTGATGACTGTCACATAACACTTGAGAGAGGTTATAGGTGACACTTGACAAAAATGGATTCAAATACTTATTCCTCTCTTTTTTCTTATTCGGAGGTTCAGTTAATTTTATTCAGTTTTTGAGTTATCTTATATAAAACAGAAAACAATCAATCGGCGCTCTTAATGGTAATCGCCTCTGTGGTTCAGCGGTTCAGTTATTGGACCTGACTGCATGAGGTCCCGGGTTCGAATCCCGGGTCGGACAACAAAAAAAGAAAATTGGGGTTTTTCCAATTTTCTTATAAATAAAAAAAATGTTGCTAGTCGTGTGTGCCCTGGTTATGTCTCTGCCTACCTTTTCGGGGTTATGAACGTGAAGTTGATTATGTTTAATGGTAAGAGACAACGTCAATCTATAGGTAAGATGCTACTGGTTCGAGAACTATGGAACACGACAATTAGCGGCCAACATAACGTTTATAACGTTCGGGTTATGGCCACAAAAATAAAATGTTTATGCTTAGATTGTTTTATATAATAGGATAGATAAGAACAAGTTGCCTAAAAGGTGACAAAGGTTAGTTGCCAATCTGTAGCCGATATGTTAAGCCCTTTTGCGTAGGTAAGGTGACCGGCAACCTTACTCTCGAAGTCGAAACAAAACTAGCACTGCTACTTATGTTATGTTACCAATCCGCACTTGAACTTTTACCATGAAGTTTTAACACTTTCAAGTTGTAATTAGCCTAAGCAGGCTCTCAACTAAACTGTACGGATAACTAACTAGAAAAGTCTCAAATGAACAACTTGCAAAAATTGTTAGAAAATGTCTGACAATACATTTATTACAAGGTAACTTAACACTGAATGCACTATTTAATACAAATCTCTTATCTTTACTATTATTAGAAAGAAAGTTTCCAACTATATTTGTTTGTAGGGAGTATCTTCGAAAATACTGACCCAATTATAAAACATTTTTTCAACAAAATAATCGGCTCTGTGGTCTAACGGTTTAGGTGTTGGATTTAACTTCATGAGGTCCCGGGTTCGATTCCTAAGTTGGGCAACAAAAATAAAATGTGGTTTTTCACATTTTGTAATAAAAAAAAAATGTTGCTCGGGATTGATTACGTGCCCGGTTGATGATAGGCTTGCCACCTATCACATTGTGGGAGTTTGTGTCTTCGGCTAGTCGTGGGTGCCCTGGTTGTGCCTCTGCCTACCTCTTAATATCCTATCTTAGAGCAATCTTCGGGATATATATATCAAGTAGGAGAAGAAGGTGAAATCTGATAATGTTCGTCCACACTTCTTTGGGAAAAAATAATATCATGCACAAGTCGGCTGTTGATAACGTTGCTTATCTATTAAGATAGTTTATAAACATACCAGCTATTTTTTTATCCATCCTCATGATACATGTATCAAATCAAAGGGCCAAGAAATTACAAAAAATCTAGTTACTGAGAATTCGATATATTGATAAAAGCTTCATTTTTAACAAATTTTGTTAGTACAAACCGAAACCACTTCACTAAACTAGATTCTCCTATTATTTCACTGTAAAACGAATCTTCAATATTCTCGGATCTTTCAACTAAGTCCACCATGTTTACACTCCCCAGTTCAATGTGTTTGTAGATACAAATAAATCTTGTTCGCTAAGTGCTTCAATCTTTCCCAATATGTCCTACACATAAGTTGGCCATTTATATAGTTTAGGTTTAACGTGCGTGCACAGGAATTGGTTATTAGATTGTCTTCTCTATCCGAATTTTTCACACATAATCCGAAAGACCTTTCCCAAAGACTTACACAGCACAGACATTACTTTTGTCAATTTCGACTCAAAAGACGGTCATATATACAGAAATAGTGGACCAATAGTTATGACATATTATTAATTTAGAGCCCTTTACCTAAAATTTGAAGTTGCTCTAAAATTGCTAGGGTATGAAAATTTGAAACATCTCCTCTACTAGTAACTAAAAGCAATATATTTTAGACTATAAGCCCCTATTAATCTACCAAAACTAAACTACTTCTATTTTTTTCTTAAACGTGTGCAATGGCTTAGTTCGTTATAAACACAAGTTATCCTTATTAAAACTTTTCAACTTTTCTTTCGATACACAAATGAAAAATGAACACCTTGGTAAATTTTCTCATAATTACAAGAATCAATTTAAGAAATTTAAAACTTTCCAGTTTGGCTTCTTTTCTTTTTTCTCTACCTTTCAAATTGAAATACGAAATTAACAAAAACTAACGTTATTGCGGCAAAAAGTAAACAAGATGGTTGTATCTATTCAGCTAAATATCAGCAAAATCCTATTAACAAATGCAGGCAGCACAAGTACCTAAGTACTAATAATACGAGTACAATACAATACAATACAATAACTCTTTATTGTGCACCAAATACAGAGAAATTTCAAATACATCAAATAAAACTTAAATTATAAGATACACAAAGGCGGCCTTATCGCCAACTCAGCGATCTCTTCCAGGCAACCCTCAAGTATGGAACAAGATTTAGCAGAATACTGTGTAATGGTGCTCTTAAAAATATAAAAATGCATCTACTAATAGACAGAATAAATCGTCCTAAAAGCAGAAACCGTTTTAATTATAGGTATTAGAATTTAGAACAAGTAATAAAACTATTAATCACAGTGAACGCAGAAAGTGACGCTTTAACATACTTTTGAAAATATTAGTACTTGGAGCTCTCCTGATATCTGCAAGAAGAGAATTCTAAAGGCTTACTGCTTGCAAGGTAAAAGAATGGCTATAGAAATAAGTGTTATGAGAGGGAACTTGAAGAATATAATTATCACTGGACCTGAGAAATTTTACCTCACTGTTACAGAACCGAAATCTCTCCTTTAAATAAATAGGCGCAAATGGATCAAAAATAATATAGTACAGAAGAGACAGGATATGGCAGTTCCGGCTAATGTTAATAGGCAACCACTTGAGCTTAGCACGAAATTCGGGAACGTGATCATATTTACGCAATGAAAATATGAATCTAATACAAAGATTTTGAAATCGCTCGAGTTTATTTATTTGCTCAACAGTAAGATTTACGTAGCTAGCGTCAGCATAATCTAAGATTGAAAGTAGTAGCTGTCAGCAAGCATAATCTTGGTAGGAATCGGGAGCAAAAAGCAAAGACGTTTTAACGAATTCCAAGCACAAAAAATTTTCCTACTGACCTCCAGTAGTTGTTTAGTCCAAGAAAGAGTATTATCGATAAAAACACCTAGGTTCTTAAAGTAGTTACTATATGGGATAATAACATTATTTAATACCTAGTAATACCTAAGTAGAAATCCCAAATACACCCTTTTATCTATTTTATTAGTTTAATTATTTTGTTTTTTTTTGTAAAATGATGCTATTACAGCAGTTTTTTTTAAATTTTACTTATCTTTAACTTCATCAAGCCAATTTAATACTTACTTATAATGTAATTACTAGTTTAAGGCTTGGCACAGACTTCAAACCTATTAATGAATGGCGCATAGAAATAATAGGTAGTATGATATTAAATCTTTATTAATTTTTACATTTTAGTTTTGGAGTCGTTTTTTTAACGTAGTTATTTTTATAGTTTTTTAATGTCATAAGATATCATACGGTCCTCCACCTCTAGATACACCATATATTTTACAGATTCATGGCTTCACAATGGCAAGAGTATTAAGTCCAATGTGCAATTTTCTGTAAAGAACTTTCACTTTTGTTGTAGTAGCTCATACAAAGTATCCAAATGCATATTTTCTAAAGCGTCACCTAAGTGCATGTCTACAACACTTAAAAGAAGTCAATGGTTTCTTCTTATACTGGACTTGTACTTGTCAAAGTGAGAGTCCCGTGCCATTCATCGTATCCCTTCCTTTTGAATGAGTTTTTATGTTCAATCAGAAAGAGTTTTTTGAAACGCGACAATGGGTTGGGACCGATTGGATTATCAACATGTGTCTAGTCGGTTAGTTTTCATCCCCTCATATATAAAGAACTACATAGTTGTTGGCTATGGTTTTTATGAAGACCTACAAGTCCGTACTTTTTATTTTTATTTAAATTCAAGATGAAAATGATCAGTGATATATAATTTCTTTTTAACTGTACAGTAATTAGATTGACATTGTAAAATAAAACGTTAACTTTGAGCAATAATGGATTTTACGTTGTTAAAATAAAAATAAAAATAAACTAAATAAGTTTTTTAATTTAAGAAACATTTTATTTAACAAACAACAACAAATTTAACAAAGTCACCATTACCAAATAATTTTTTCATTTAAAGCTACTTCAGTTTAGAGCTTATACTATTAAAAAATCTGCAATTAAGACACAATGTGGTACGGATAATGTCAATTTAATAAATGATTAGACGATAATTCAAGTCTCCGAGTGCGGCTGTTAGTCTTGAAACGGCTCGCACTAATTAAGTCTCTTTCTGTCTAATAATCAGTCCTCGCCAACAATATCACCTTTATTGGGTTGTTGGTAGGCGAGGTTTATGTCTTATAGTCCATAAGTCTTTGCCTCCCAATCCTATTAAAAAACTCTTTTAATACATAGCCTACGTTTCAACGCCAAATTTAGATTTTTTACCAAAAAAAATACAAAATTTAGAAAATGTTAAAATAACTGAATAAAATGAGTAAATAAATGAAGTTTACATTGTTCAGAGTAATCAAACTTACTAGTTAATGAATATAATCAGCATCATTATTTATATTTACGGCCACATTGTTCATCTTCTACGTTCTAAATATTAAAATAAAATATGTAAAAAATAAACGAATACGTCTTTATGAACCTCGCTTCGAAAAGAGAATTACGTTTTGCGTAGTTGAACTTAAATACCGTTTGTATTGTGGGAGATAGATAGGTATGAGTGTTGTAGGCATTTCGATTTTTAATTGTACTAAATAAATGTAATAAATTGTCACCCGTTGGTCGAAATTCGACCACAGTAAATTTTAACACCTTTTTGATAACAATGCCATTTTCATTTCTCAAGATCAACTACTTTGTTTCCCAACTTTTTAGTGCGCCGTCTGTGATCTTTTATCGTTATTATCAATATACTAGCTGTCCCGGCGAACTTCATTTTACCCATTCAGTATGGGAAAAAATAAAGTATTATTTTAAGTATCTTCAACTTTTCCGGTTTTTCTCAACGCAATTTGCTCCTCCGTCAACGCAATTTTCGTAAAAAGGGGTCCAAAGGTTTGGCATCACGTATTATTTAGATAACCTGGAGAAAATATTGATTTTGTAATCAATAACTGTGTAGTATAGCACCGTAACACAGTTCGCCTGAAATAATACCGCCACCTGACTTACTCATAAGTTGTGATTAAGTTTGGTCATGCTTTTTCAGGGTTTCGTAACGGGACGATAAAAAAACGTAATCCTTGTAGATTTAAAATTTCCATATGTCCGTCTGCCGGTACGTCACAGCTTATTTACACTTAAATTATTTGGACTACATAGTTTAAACTATTTGGACTACATAGTTTAAAATACCCATATGTTCGTCTGTCAAAACTTTACAGCTAATTTACACTTAAGCTATTTGGACTACATAGTTTAAAATATCCATATGTCCGTCTGTCGAAACTTCACAGCTAATTTACACTTAAACTATTTGGACTACATAGTTTAAAATATTCATATGTCCATCTGCTGGTACGTCACCGCTAATTTACACTTAAACTATTTGGACTACATAGTTTAAAATATCCACATGTCCGCCTGTCGAAACTTCACAGCTAATTTACACTTAAACTATTCGGACTACATAGTTCAAACTATTTGGACTACCTAGTTTAAACTATTTGGACCACATAGTTTAAACTATTTGGACTACATAGTTTAAACTATTTGGACTACATGGCTTAAACTATTTGGACTACATAGTTTTAACTTGGTAGATAGATGAACCACTTCACGATTTTAGTACAAAAATAAAAATAAAATTAAAAGGGACACTCCCCATAACATATGTATCTATTTTTTTATTATTTTTTCAGAAACGAGATCATAATTAATAAGTCTTTGAAAATTCTATATTTCTAAAACATAATATTGTTAAAACTTCTTTTTCTCATAGTCTTCTCGCCCATATTCCTTGACTCTTTCTAAAGGTGACTTTCTCATAGTCAATCGTTTGAAAAAGTGGTAAAATATGACTCCCATGACAAGTAGCGGACTTCTAAACTAAGAGAGTGAAAAATCAAGAAAAGCTTTGAGCTAGAAATCCTTATATAACAAAAATAGATCTGAATGAGAAGTAGTTGCAATTCTTGAGATATAATTAATTTTTAAAAACCAAAAACTCGTATTAATTCTCGTTCCTACTAACGATATTAAAGGCAAATAATTTCTATTAAAAAAAACATACATTTTGAGACATTTACTCACATAATTTTTTTTATGTGAGAGAACAGTGAACAAGCTTACGGCTCTCCTGATGGTAAGAGACAACCGTGGCCTGTAGATACCATATATGATAGAGATGCATCGCTGTCCTGAGTTGGGATAGAAGGTCTATTGTGCAAGTCTTCCGGCTACTCTATCCTCTAGCCCGGAACGTGACATAGTCATTATGTTGACAAGAATAGGTAGTGGATTCTTGTCCCGACGAGTTGTACCACGGCACTTTACCACTGCTACCACTGGTAATGTTCCATTGAATCTCTGCTCGCTACTTACGAGCTGATTAGGAGCAAGGCACACGGTCAATTCTACATCACAAACCTGGACCAAAGCAGGGAAAACTAATACACATTATTTTGTAAGTAAGAGATGTCTGTCATCTATAGATACCATTGATATAACTGAGGCGCTACAATCTTATGACCGCGACCTTAATTCATGTACAAGTGTGTAAGTCTAACGACTACCTTGCTCTCCGGATCGGAAAACGATAATGCCAAATACTTTCATTATTTCTTCCCGTGTTATTCCAGGTCCGCTGACTAAAAAAGACCATTTGCTTCTCTGCCAGGCAGCTTGTAAGAGGCAAGTACAACTCAAATTATAGGTCATCACCAACAAGACCACTGGTGGCAGTAAGTACCTTTGGTGTGCAGCGACTTTCCCGGGTAGGGATCCATACCTTACAAGTGCCTGCCCCCACAAAGGCTCTGTCGTATTCCGGTCCGAAGACTTGCCTAACATCCTGGTCATAGGACAGCGACGCACTTTTACCATCTATGGTATCTGTAGGCCACTGTTATCTCTTACCATCAGGAGTGGTAGGAAAGGCAGGAAAAGTTAAGGTTCTAGATTCTTACAGGAGCAAGTTGCTGCATGGCACCAGTGATCTGTCCCATATTACATAATTATGTTCGCCGCTTACGAACTAGCAGAGCGGGCAGCAGATGGGATATCATGCACAGGGGACCGGACCAACATGAGGTAAATATGTACATACGAAAATACGCACGATAACACAGCCTTTGTTTGCTAGGTAAGAAATCAATTACTGGATATTGGGTACAAGTTTTACCAACATATTTAAACTTAATAAAATCCAAATATTTGTTTCCAATAACTAGTAAATTATTTATTACAAACCACAAAACTCACAGATATTTTTATAAGCTCCCGTATTAAGGATCATCATTATGTTTTCGAACGAAATTGAAATTTTGCTAAATAAAATCTGTTCAGAATTAATTGCCTTAGGTACTCGAATGAACATGGAGCGCACTTGGTCGGAGTAAGTTATTTTACGGAATCGACTGGTTATTTACTGTTGATTTTACTAACAAGCTGACGTAGTGTTTAATCTGTTGATTTGTAAATCGTTTTAATCACGACTTTTCGTTTTAGCATTACGGAGAAATCACGATTTGCAATCAGTCTTAAACGTTTTCATCTTTTCAATACTTTGTGATAACTACTTGAGTTTTAAAAGGAACCTTTTTAATTTAACTGGAATGGGAGTCGCGTGCTTGTTCGCTGTCTTTTGCAATACAATTAACAAATTCAAAGTTAAGAACGATACAAAAGGATAAAATAAGTTTGAACACTGCAAATGTACTTCCGAAAATGTATGAAACATAATCAATGAATTGGTTACGACAGACGTAGGTATGTCGTCAAAACCAGTTTCAAATAAATGAATGGACAAAGCCAGCTAAGCTTTTTCTTTACACAATGAATGATAAAAATAACATAAGAAAATAATAAATAGTGTTGAATGTAAACCTAGATGTCACTATACCAAAATAAATCGTGCTACCATATTGTAACTTGTTATTTTGTATATAAAACTTTGATTCCTTACATTATATTCTTTCTCCGAACTATATGATTGTTTTATTGGGAAACACATTTTAGCTGGCCACGGAGTCGTTTGGGAATTTTATTGGGAAGTACAGCAAGTATGTCTTTATCGCCTCCTAGGAACGTCGCCCGAAATACGAATACATCCTCCGCTTAATTGGTTTCATCCGGGGAAAATTTGCAAAATCTTGTAAATAATTTATTCCTCTCCGGACAAATTTTGTGACTTCATATAATATTATATTGAGAATTTAATACGCCCTAATTGGCACCACCAGCTTACTTAGCGCGACAAGGTCAGCACCCGGTACTGTCTTGTAACGGTTTCATCATTCGCTCATTACTTTGGCAATGCACCATTACCGTCGTTGGTTTGTTTGTTTATTGTTTTATTGGTTGGTCAGGAAATCGTTTTACCTGCTAACCACTCTGATTCGATGGTTGATAAAAGATGCTGTAATTAAATCTGTAAGTAAGTAAGTACCTTCAAGGCCATGTCCTTTAAGAGGTAGGCAGAGGCACTTTACAAAACTATGCGAATGTCGGGACAGCTAGTATATTTAATAAATAGTATATAAATAACCATTCCACTAACCATATCGCCTCTATGAGCTAGCGGTCCGGTGCAGGACTTGACTCCATGAGGCCCCGGGGCCGGGATCAATCTCCAATCCCCGGGTCAAGTAAATGTGTTTTTTTTCTTACAAAACATAAAAGTTGTTCGGGATTGGGCATGTGTACAGTGATAAGCTTGCCACCTTTTAAATCGTAGGAGTAGTGTCTTTGGCTAGTCGTAGGCCAGGCTAGGCCAAGGTTAAAATAGAATAGAATTAAAAATACTTTTGTTCACATGCACTTTACAAGAGGCACTTGTGACGAGTCTATATAATACTAAAAACTACTACCGGATCGGAACGCGGCCACATACTGAGAAGATCCGGCAAGAAACTTAGCGGGCTTGTCTATTTTTCCTTTTTCTATACAAATTTATTAGTATTACATCACACAGTATTACTAGTAAGAGATTGGTATGAGGAGCAATTAATCCCAAGCAATCTTATCCGACAGATATAAAGCAACGGTATAATAAAACCTTTATTATAAGATTTGACTTTGACACATTTTTTAATTTTTTCTTTCATACGAGTATAATCGGGAAGTTTATTGTAAAAGCGTACATTGGCCCTTGATAGAATGACTAACTCTGTGAAGACGTGGTTGTATCTCTGCCTACGTCGTCGTGGATACGGGCGTTATTTTTTTGGGATATAAAAGTATTTATATAATAAGTGTATATTTTGAAGGCATTAAGAAGCAAACAAGATTCATAAACTGGACTTGATATACAAAGCTCGAAGAAACTGCTACTAAAAATGTATTTTAGTCAATATTTTTAACCTGTATGTCGTCGCAGCCGTTTTGCATATATGAGCAAACATATTTTCTAAACTACGAGTTAACAATTATTAAAATACTACACAACTCAACCATAGATCCACCATTTTGGACACTATGGACATATCCTCAACCCTCATAGACTTGCTATATAAGTTGAGGTCGATGCTTTGCATGCTTATTAGTTTACTAGGGTTCATCAAACAACTTTGCCTACTTACAACAGCTATACACTACACAAAGTCTTGGTCTGGGTATCAAACATTTTGTAAACAACTCCGTTTGTAAGAATGCAATATACCGATCAAGAGCAAGTTCTTATTTCCACTCCCATGTTGCGAATTCTCGGAAGGTTGTATTCGCAACATTTTCTAATGCCTAAATCTTATTATACAAATTTCTTACTTCAGCCTTCCTACCTGGCAGCTCGTAAAAGGCGAGAATAGGCTTACCGTCTGACTGACTGATAGTAGAGTTTTGCAACAACTCCCCCGAATGGTACCAATGCCTTACCTATTCCTGCCGACAAATGTCAGCGCTTGCCTGCCTGCCTTACCTTAGTACCGTAGCCAATAAACTTACTTTTGCTTCAGGCCTAACATCCCGGCCTGAGGTTGGCAATACACCATTATCACCATTTGTGTATTCATATCATATCATATATTATCACCATTTGTGTCTTTGACGGCGTGACTTTCTTATCATCAGAAAATCTGTCTGCTTGTTTGCCTTCCAATATCATACCTATAAAAAAACTTAAAACAATATGTTTGATCTTAACGCGTATACTTACTTGAAGGTGTTCCACCTTCTATATGCGGGTAATAAACTAATTATTACTTATTATGGAACGCGTGATCTTAAACTATTAAAACAATAAGCACTTTTCAAACATCGAGATATATATACGCCATGTCCCTCACAATGAAGTTAGACAGTACAGAATGTGAGATGTCGGTTTTTGCAGACTTTTCTAACTGTCTCCGCATTTATTACTGTGTTCATAAAGAGACACTGATTTTTTGATACTCTTGACAAAAATAATCTTCTTTATAATTGTACAGATTGTAAAGTTCGTCCGTAAGCAAATAAAGCTCAAGGTAAAAACCCTCTAATTCTGACATCACATTAAGTCATTAACTCAGCAAGCTCAAAGAATGTGAGTGAATTATCTCGGGACCCGCAATGATTTTGATTAGGAAAATAAAGGAAATAAGCCCCAATTTTCTTTCCCCGGCTTTATTGCTCCTCACTACCGTACAATTTATGAAACGGTTGTCACGTTCCAGTGATGATTTTTATTAACTATGTTATGGCATAATTGTAGTACATATAAATTGTAATACAGAGTGCGACACCTTTTGATAACAGAAACTATTGACAGACGAGTCTGTCAATGCTCCGTCCGAATAGTCTTCTTTTGACATAATTTCAACTATCCAAGGTGTAATAAGCCAAACTATCGATGAGTAGTTAGCTTACTTACCCGGGTAGAGATCCACTACTTTACCTTGAATTGAAAACTTATAAAACTTATTACATGTCCATAAAAATATAAATGTCATGTAAATCACATTCTGTAAATACGAGGAATAAAAACAATCTTGCTGTGCATATGGCTTGGCTCCATAGACTCAGTTATTCTTTTATGGGCCAATGTAGTCGTTTTTACAATAAACTTGCCGAACGTAGACCATTTAATGAATTTAAAAAATATCGTAAATTCAAGTTGTTTGGTAAGGGTTAGTATTAGATTTTACAATATTTTGAAGACAGGAATGCTTGAAATTAGTTGCTCCTCATACCATTTTCTACAAATTATATATGTAATATATTTACGTACATTAAGTTTCTGAGAAAAAAGCTCGCTGAGTTTCTTTCGCCAGATCTTTTCAGTGAGTGGCCGCGTCCCAATGCGGTGGCAATTTTTAGAATTGCTAGTTGTCGACCATTGGTTGATATTTGATTATGTGTGTCAAATGCATAGTCGTGTGTGTAATGTTTTATTTATTGATTTAATATACTTTATAAGCATTATTATTGAAAAATATTAGCATCCTGCACTTATCCTACAAATAAACTATAACTGTTCCAAATTTTATGCTTCTGCGCCCGTGCAATTTTCGTAAAAAGGGGTGCAAAGTTTTGGCATCACGTATTTATATACAGATATAGACTCGTTACAAGAATCTTTGTGTAGATCCACGTGTTTTTAAATAATTTTGAAATATTATTATATTCAAATTGAATTTAAAGGCTTTGTCATATTCCGGTCCGGAGGGCGAAGGTGCTAGACTTGAACAATAGGTCTAACATCCCGGCCACAGGACAGCGACACATCTATAACATCTATGATATCTATATAGCAAGGTTATTTCTTGCCATTGGGACAGACGTGTATATCTCTTTTACATAAAAATACCAAAGAATAATGTCAGAAAATGTTTTCAGTACGCGTCAACTAAAATTAGTATGAAATTCATTGTCAAAATCAAAAGCGTCGAGTTCAATCTTCAATTTCATTCCGTAACCGTTAAAACATCAATCATGCCAAGATTTCGGAATAATTGTCTCAATTTTGTCCCTTAATTATCAAAAGCAATCAAAATATCGAAATATTAATACGTCATTAGGTGGGTAAAATTAGGGTTAAGTGAAGAGATTAAACGATTTATGGCGTGGGCGGATACCATACTTCAACTTAATGGCCGCGTATAACTCTACTCTAAGAAATTTCGTGTTGCTGTCACTGTAAATATTTAACTAATTTAAAAATATTTGTTAGGGTCTTGTTTGTGACGCAGAATAATAATTGTACAGACTAGAAGTCGGCGCACGCGTCTGAAGCTCCTATCAAGCTTGAGTTTGATTCCTTTGCAGTTTTAGATACTGAAGAATGCTTTTTAGTCTAGGCTCTTTTGCAGAACAGACCACTAGCCTTTTTCTATACAGGTCGTAAACGGTGAGCATAAGCTTACCGTTTATAGCACTGTAACATCTGACTAGGTGGTACAATTTGGCAGTGACTCGCCCGGATCGGTACCACTGCTTCACCTATTCCTGTCGAACTTGCCGTTGAAATATTCCGGTTCGGAAGATAATTTAAACATAATTTTGCTCGAGGCAACATCCCGGCTTCAAGTTGGCAAGCGCACAATTATCACCTTTGACGGATCAGCGTGAATTTGTCTTTTTTGCGCTTTTATGAGTTTGCTTGTTTGCCTTCCAATATCTTAAAGAAAACCACTAACTTTAATAGCAAAGTTTAGTCTTTAGAAAGAATCAGCGTTTAGTTGTGTGTAAATAAAAATAATTGCGCGTTACCAACCTTTTAGTTAACGTTAATAACCGTTTGTAAGTTACCACTTACCAAACATACAAAGTGGTACCTATCAATGATGAACACTGACATAATATAAATATAACAATGAATAAATAAGGAGATAGACATCCTTACTTTGCTGGGAAAATGAAAAACCCAACTCTTAAATAATTTCGAGATAACAATATGGTCATGATGAGATATTTTAATGCTACATCGAGAGTAGAATGTTTCAATTTCAATGTTGGGTTAAAATAAGTATGTACTTTCACTATCATACTCTGATAACATTTCTAAAAACTTTTATGTCATGTACAAAACCAAGTAGTTATAAGTTTTAAATAAAAAGGGCTTTTGTGACAAGCTTTTGTTTGTAAGAGCTATTGACTTCCTTTCGCCAGATCTGCGTGCCCCGCGAGTCCAATCCGATGGTAGTTTTTAAATGTCGACGCGCACAAGTACCACTTGTATGGTCCACGTGCATAAACTTTTATCTTATTCTGACTTTAATAATGGACTTAAAAAGTTCTATTCAAGAGATATCACGTAAATTTAACTCGATACATTTTTTTTTATCATCAGATCAAATATTTCATATTTTTTTGCATTATTAAAAGATACTAATTATATATAATTATTACACATTAATATATATGTATATAATTATTACCTCCGAATTTTTTTAACCTGCATCGATTTACATGAAACTTTGGAAAAACATTGGGGATGTAAAATGTTTGTGTTGAACGCAAACAAAATGAGTTATTTCAACATAATTCAACCAGAAAAATAATTTATAATTAATTTTATATTATCATACCTTATAAAGGAGGTGCTTTAAAAGGGATGAAATGAATTAAACAATGTCAAAAATCATAAATATCGTATTCAAGCAATAAGCAACTTTTAATTAATCCAAACAAGTTTTTTTTCTCATTAAATACTTATAATTTTATTAAAATTTTGCAAAAACGGGTAGTTTTCACCCCTGTAATACTATATATATATAAATAATATGCACATGTCGGGATAGGGTAATTTTGATGATAAGATGCAACATATATACATGTGTGTAACATACGAATATATATAATACGAATATAAACGAATATACGAAACGGCCCCCTTCACCAAAGAACCGGATGAGGCCAGCTGCGCCGTGTTTTCTTTCGTGTATCTCCGATGTATACTTTCACTTACATTCCAATACTTACACTTTGGCCATATCTCGGTAAATTTTCAAGCTATTTAGTCGATAAAAACGTAGTTTTAAAGGGAATTTTACGAGCGATAAGCATATCAAATTTTAAATTTTTTGAGAATTTTATTTTTAAAAGGCCACGCTTAAAGGGTTCTAAAATGGAGCCAGTCATATGTTAGGGCAAGCTTTGGAAGGTCATATCTCAATTAATTTACAAGCTAAAAAAATTTAAACAGCAAAGTTTTTGTTAAAAAAATCTAACTTTTTGTTCTTTGCTAATTTTGACGCTTATCCTATAGTTTTTTCGAAATTTTTGGAAAAAAAAATCGGAATTAATTTTTCGAATTCAATCATATTTTCTTTTAAAATTATGAAATCTAAATAGTTCAAACTCTCACAAATCATTGTAAGTACATAAATAAAGTAAATTGACCTTGAATTATCTTTCTATTGCAATTTGGGTACTATTGCCAAGGGTAAAATTGAGTTTTTTTTCTACAAAAAAATATATAAATCGATTTTATTTCGGCCATATCTCTCTTAGTTTTCAAATAATTATCCGCTTTAAAACTTGTCCTAAATAAATCCCGACCATAAGATATTTCTATACAAAATTTAGAAAAAATCCCTTGAATAGTTTTTACATGAAAAGTGCGTAAATAGATAATGCACACAGACAAACCGACAATAATTTTAAAAACCTTCGCTTCGATTTATATATCCTACTAGCGGCCCGGTACGTTTATGATCATGATATAACCGCATGAATGACAAAACACAACAAAACAATAAAGAAAAAACGACTGAAAAAAGTTTTAATATAACTGAAAAATACCCATTAACAAAATGATCCACCATTTATTGAATTAATTTGTTAAAAAAAATTGTGATAAATGAAGAAACGCTCCACCGATTTTATGCAAACTTTACATAAACCATCTACTAAATAGTCCAAACAAATCCTAAACATTTGGTTTAGATAGGTGAGCCCGTTCTTGAGTTATAAAATTACAACGAAAAGTGGCATTGATTGTTATACATCCTATATACAATATGTAGCTATCATTGTTATTAAAAAATTTTCAAGTACCTCTATATTTAGTTTTGTAACTGTTTTTTTATAATATATAGATGTTATAAGCCACCCTGACAAATTCGCATTCATGATTAGTGATCTCCAGAGGCCAGTAATTGATTGGCCGATAATTGATCGCTCATGGTTCCAGCAAGTCACTGATGTCTTATTAAAAAGTATTCTGCTTTTTAAGCCTCGTTTGATTCGTAAGCTTCAAGTTCCGTGCGATAAACTTTTGAAATTAGGGCTGTCAGGACTGCTCGTTAAAAATAAAATATTGCTTTCTCTGAAAATCTGCTTTTACTAATTTAATTAAAGAAACAAAAGTATGCACGTACTTTAAATTGTCTGAGCCTTTACCATGAGCTAGTATAGTTTACTATTGGTAAGTAACTTTTGCTCTAAAAATGTGTTTCTCTAGGTTACCAATAGAGGCGCTGTTGAAAGTTTTGAAAAAGCTTGACAAGCCGTAAACTCCTGGTAAGGGCTCTGATGTACATTTTTGTTTCTGTCGCCTCTACAAAAGGCAAGTAAAACCTCAGCCCCCTCAGGTTGACAACGCACCAATATCATTTTTGATGGCTATTAACTGCGTGTATTCTTTACTATTATCCTACCCATAGCCATACAACACCCACCTGTATATTGGACCTTATATCCTATGAAAGCACCAGCTCTACGAGTCAATTACATTTAACTTTACTACCTATCTGCGCTTTGTCCCAACTTTTTAAGCTTCTATATAAAAAGGAGATTGTTATAAATTTTACGTCTATGTGTGTGCGTAAATCTGTTAGTCAATGTCATTCAGACATTATAGCTAATCGAATCGACAAATTTCGATATGTTTTTTTATTTGAAAGCTGATGTGATCCAAATGGTTCATAATTATAATTTAAAGACTAAGCGTTTTTTTATTTTATAAGTATTTATTACAATGTTGCATCGTTAGAATTAAAATATAATTTAGTTTTTAATGTTTTTCATAACTTAAGGAATTAATAAAAAAAATTGTCACTAGAAATACAATAACATTTTATTAAACACAGACAGTGGGG
>NJDC01005889.1:45785-57945 GCA_002245475.1 Calephelis virginiensis | reverse complement strand
GCCGTCGAAGAGACCCCTAAGGCCGAGTGGGCAAGGTGCTTTTCTCAATAGTTCCACCGAATGCAGGGATGTATTGATGTAAATGGACGCTATTTTGAAAAGTTATAATAAAACTAATAACTTGCTAGAATGCTTAGTTTTTGATTTTCTAAGAACTTTCAGTTTGACCCTCGTAAGAACACCCAAATAACACACAGCTAATTCCAGAACTAATGAGCTTATCAGCTACATTACTTGTAAATCCAAACAAAATTATTTGATTTGCAATTTCTCGCCAAAACAATGTATTCGTATTATGGCGTGACAAAACAGGCAAAATAGTGGTGTGCTAAAAATGAATTGGACCGGAACCTAAAACTCCCAAATATATCCAGCTCCACACGATAGGAAATCGCAAATTAATTAATTGGATTTGAGTTAAGATTTCCGCAAAGTAATTACTAAGTAATTTTACATTAAATACTTGTACCACGAAGCTTGCACGCGGTACGATAAGCGACGCTTGTTATAAGATGAGCAATAGTCGCTTTTTCTAATCTTTATACTAATAACCATATGCTATCGGCGAACAGACTACAATTAAGTAGAAAATACATACCTTCAACAATAACTTTGCGTAAGCTTTCTATACCAAAAGCAGACAGTGATAAATAAACAGTGATACAATAAAACAATATCCCCCATATTACTTTTCTCTTCTGTTGTTTCATTATATGTTCCTCTTCAATATTTTTCATTAGGGCTGCCACTTCATAGTTCAGTCTTCTTATAGAAGTCTTATAATATAACAATAGAAACATTTTAATGAGAATAATATCATGTATGACAGAAAACATAAGAGCCGACTGTTTTTCCACTTCGGGAAATCTTCCAAACGGCACTGCCATGTTTTCAAGACATATCATAATAACATAAACAGAAAAGGAAATATATTTGTAAATTTTGTATGAGACAGATTCATATGTATCTTCCCAAAAATTTCCACACCCTGCGTAGTAAACGTATTTACAAAACATTTCTAGCAATCTTTCTGTATTTGTAAACATTTTTAGTTGGAAAAGCAATTTCTATGATAAATTGATTCTTTATTTTTTACATAAAGTACAAGCATAAGCTTAAAACGCCAATCGCATATTATGTCAAAGTATTTTGCTAGTTTTTATTATTTTCGAACCAATTTCACTGCTTCAGGGGTGGAGTTGTATATATCGATAAAATAATATCGTATCTTTATTTGCTCTAGAATTATAAAATTAAACATGACTATTTGTAAGACCAGCTATCTGGGCATAAGATATCCACATTAAGTTTTTTTTTCACCATGTCATAGCTAATGACTTGAAATTATGTTGATTTGAATTATTATTGATCTTTACGTAAGAACGTAAATATACTCTTACAAGCTGGACTTCACTCGCGTACAACTAAACAATTTTTGTTTCTCTTTAATTGCATTTCTTGTGAATAAAACACTGCATGAAATTAAGTATGAATACACTTGTCTAGATTGAATTTTTTTTTTTTGGAAAATACGTACATTACATTCTTTAACTGGTAACATGTTATTGGACGCGGTTTACAGCCACGACTGATGAATATGTACACAGTAGGTACATACCGTCCGCGCGGACGTTTCTGGCTAACAAACAAAACAAAAATATCCAGGGTGCCAGATATCTTTCAGGTGTCCGAACGATCAAGGTCACTTCTGCGACTTAGCGATAGTTTGCAAACCTCAGTGTACTTTAACCAGACAACTTGTAAGTCGCAGCCACGTTCGATAATGTGTTTCCACCTTTATGCGACTAGTTTTGACGAATTGTAGATTAAAAAAGTTATGGGCTTCTAGTAACAAAATGTTGATGCTATGTCAAAAAAATTATTAAATTAGCCTCAAATAAAGGAAAGTGTGCCGGTAATGTTATACCGGTGTTCAAAAGTGAATAGGGATTTTGGATTTTATAAGAAATCATAAAATTGAAATTTATAAATAGTCGAATAAAAATTAAAGGATTTAAAAAAAATGAAAAGCACCTTAACATCAGTAGATATCGATAAATTTATCAAATATTACTTCAATCCCTATAAATAAATTTTTGACGCCAAAGTTTTTACCTTTGACATGGGCACTAGCTATTAACACTAAAGTTTTACATTTTCGTAATTAAACAATTAAAACAAAACTATAGTTAAAACTTTAACAGCCATTGTTAATTTGAAGAATAAAGCTAGCGCGTGTCACTAGCCTTATAAGTGTTAGGTAACTCTATGTAATTTATTGTTTATGATTTGATATCCCTTAACTGATAATTGGAAAAGTTTTGTTTCGGTTGAACATATTTTGACAGCGGTTAATTTACATGGATAATTAATACGGAGAATATTCTCTGTGTGGGTTTCATATTCACAGGCACTATAGAATATTGTCTAGCTACACCGCCTATAAGCCGCTTTGACGAGACCGTTGAAGCCATTAAGTGAACCTATATTCCATAAGACACTTAGGGCTCTGTGATACATAATTTGTATAACCATTTCTCAATGGACATATTAACTGAAATTTAATAAGGTTTGTCGTTTGATACAAGCTTTCTTCCCTGGATTTTCTAGCAACAATTGTTGCTACTATTGCTAGTTTCACAAGGACTGTTTTTGGGATGATATATCCCCAAAAAAGTCCGGGATACTAGAGACCCACCTTGACTAAATAAGTTTTCACCAAAGAAAAACCTTACCAACTATTTCTCAAATATAATATAATAAAAAAGTAATTAATTCTAAAGGTTATGTGTATTTTAAGACTAATAAATATTTATTAATAAGTGCAACTGTTAAATCATAGTCCAGATTCTCACTTAAAATCTCATGACGTCATTATCTAACGGTTGTTCAAATAATACTATTTATTTTCATTATTTGATGATAGTTAAGAGCTTTTTCATAAAATTAATTCACAATCTGAAAGAGCAAACGGCTAGCAATTTATCGGACAGGAACCATAAGAAAACGGCTTTACTTTGCTTATAAGTATCTTCACGCCCATATCCCCGAAGAGGTAGGCAGAGGCACAACCAGGGTACCCACGACTAGCCGAAGATACTAAGTCCCATAATGTGATAGGTGGCAAGCCTATCGCCAACCGGGCACATATCCTATCCCGAGCAACATTTTTTTTATTAGAAAATTGGAAAAATCCGATTTTCTTTTTGTTGCCCGACCCGGGATTCGAACCCGGGACCTCATGCAGTCAAGTCCAACAACTGAACCGCTAGACCACAGAGGCGATAAATAAATAATAATAATACAATCCTGGACTAGCACGAATTGAATCTAACCCCAAAGTAAGCAAATTATATGCTTATATGCTTGTTAAATGGATGCTACTCAACGATACTAATACATAGAAATACTTAAATAAACATCAGAATAAATTTATTAAACACCCAGACCCAGAAATGCAAAACCATCACACAAATGCCTGCCCCCGTCGGGAATCGAAACCGAGCCGCGCGATTGGTCAGTGTAGTTAGGCACTCGACAAATGTGGCGATCAAAAAAGGCGATAAATAAAATATAATATTTTGCTTTAAATTTCAAGTAACTATATAAAAATGAATTGGGCAATTACGGATTTAAATTGAATTTTTCACCAATTAAGAGCACTTATTTATTAATTTTGGTTATAACAGTTTTATGCCAACTTTTTTTGGTGATGTTTTCCATGTGCTATAACAGCTATAAGTTTGGCCCTGTCTTAAAGACCCTCTTCGTGGACCATAATGTGTTTAACACACAAAATACCATAATTAATGTACTTCTGTTTACCGCCTTTCAAGACACGAGGTTACAATTTGTTCAAATCCTATATTTTTTTATGTCAATTGATTAATCCGTCAATTTAATACATTTTTTTATTACCCCAACCTACCTTTCAATACCTCTTGCTAATGAAATGTATATAATGTATTAAGTGTACGATGTGAGTACTACATACCCACACTATTACATACGTAGGTACCATGATAGCACCTAAATTTGTTAAACATCAACAAAAAGTATTTTGGGTATATGTTATCATTTTCCAATGAAGCGAAAAGAAAAGAAATGGAATGTTTTAGACGTGTGAGATTAGTCCGGATGTGTCAACTCGTGATGTTTTCAATAAACCTATTCTGAGCCTTTAACATGAGTTGGTATAGCTTAGGTCCTGGCAGGCGGTTGTGCATTATTATGTCTTCGCAAAAGGAGACCGCGGTGCGGGCCCGGGAGGACGATCCCAACTCAGGCCCGCTCCGGCGCAGGCGGACTGGGGACGCAAGAAGACGGTTCCTTCGCCTTCAAAGCGCCTCCGATGCGAGGCTTCCGGGGGAGTCGAGGACTCCTCACACGGCCTCGTACGCCTGGGGGGCAACTGCAACGGCTGGAGTCGCCCCCTCCTTCAGCGCGGGAGAAGACCCGATAAGGACCGGGCCGTAGTCGTGGAGCGAGATGGTGGATGCCAACGCGACCCTATCTCGCTCCTTGCCGGGCGGCAGGAAGGTCATCGTGTGGTTTTTAGTCGGTTCGAGTCCGACATAACCCGCCGTTCTCCCCCGAGAGCGGTGGGTATCCGAGGGGATTTTCCACACGTTAAAAACAAAAAAAAGCTTACGTTCGGTCACTTGTCCAAATTTATGACACTTTTGGTGTAAAATTGTGTTTGTCTTGGGGAAAAAACTCATTGGGCGATTTTAATAGTGCCCGCGGTTGTCGTGGTTCTGCGATTTTATTTCAAAACTCACGAGACGTTAAAATGATCGCCCGCAATCTTAGTGGTTTATGATCGCGCGGCCAGCGGTTGCGGATAAATAATCAGTACAAATAGTACAAAATGGTCGCCCGCCAAGCGATTGCAAAGCGCGCGGTGCAACCCGCCGAGGCGGCGGGAGATCGCCGCCCGCACGATTCTACGGGTAGACGACCGCTACCGCGGGAACAGCAAATAACTGCAGGCGCTGCGGGTGAAAATCGCGTCGTGAAATGTAATCTACATTCTACGGAATCCGCAGGCCCGCAACTGCCACATGCGCGGGTAAAAACCGCGCTATGAGTACGCAAAGTACTCATAGCGCGGTTTTTACCTTACCTAGTTACTAACAGTGGCGCTGTTCGAAGTTTTTACACAAATAATTTAGAGGGACGGTAGCGAGTATAGTTAACTCTACAAGCAAAGCCTTTACCGTGAGTCGGAATAGATTACGTTCGGTAAGTTAAGTGTCGAAATCTATGAAACTTTTGGTCTAAAAATATGTTTCTTTTAGCTACCAATAGAGGCGCTGTTGAAAGTTTTCAAACAAATAATTTACAGAAACGGTTGCGATGGTAGCGTGTGTAGTAAACTTGACCAACCGTAAACTCATGGTAAGGGCTCTGAGGAATAGAATAACGAATTACGAGACTACGATTACGATACGATTACGAGAGAGAATAACGAAAGGAATTGAAATGTCATGTTCAAAGTAATCTGACAAATCTCAACGTGTTTTTTGTCTATCTAACTAATACTATCGTTGAAAGAAGATTAAAGCTAAAATTAGATTAGCGAGTGCGCAAGAAAGTAACCAAAAAAATCAAAAGTGACATCAAATATTTTTAAAACCTATATGTAGATGACGATCTCAATCTTAATTTTTGTATGACATTTTAAAACAGTATGGATTTCATTCGTTGCCAACCGGAGGCTATGGTAAGCACCTTGCGTTTTAACGGTTTTTATTATGTTACAGGTCTACGGGTATACGGGTTTGATGGTAATATGCAAAGGTGGCATATAGACAACATAAATGTTAAATGCGTTGCAGTACAATGGCCGGGATGGATGGCCTGCAAGTCTATCGGCTACCCTACCCTCTAGACCGGAACATGACAGTGAATAGGCAAGACGGTGAATTCCTACCCGGTAAAATTGCTGCTCAGTACTCTACCACAAGTGACAGCAATCAGGGAGAGTCATCTCAACACTCTACCACCGAGAACTGATCACACTTATAATGATATAAGAATAAATTCTCTCCCAGCTTAGGCTGTTTGGTGGAAGAGTTGGTTTATATTCTACTAAGGAGTGCAAGTATCTTAACGCCCATATTCCCGAAGCACAACCAGGGCACCCACGACTAGCGGAAGAAACTAACGGCCAATGTTAATAATGTATCTCTAAAGCTGTATTTCAAGCAATCTAGATAGCTGCATATCCGCCGGCCTAATTGCCATATTTATCCCGTCCTAAGGTATGGTTATTAGCAAGGGATAACATAAAAATTAAGTAAAATATCAATGTTGGACAGCAAGTTTTGAATTAGGATTGATTAATAATATTGGTCGTTAGTCTCACAATGTGATAGCAAGCCTATCGCCAACCAGGCACAAGCAAAATGTTTTCCTATGATTTTTTTTAACAACAAAATGGCTTAAAATATATAAAAGATTTATGTTAAGAGATACTTTAAAACAGCGTCAGGTCTCACGAAAGGGTGTTATCCAACCTGTACCCACCGCTGTGTAATAAATCATTGGGGCACCTTCAAGGAAATAAGGAAATTTGATTCGAGATTAGCCAAGGATTCCGAAAGCGATTACATCCAAAATCTTATTCATTACTAACTGAATATTTATTTAAAATGATACACGTATTTTTTTATCTTCATTTCAAAATTCGTTCAGTTGGCACTCGATACTATGTATGGACTTGGCATGATATATTATGTGTATATGAAAGATGGGGCTATTCGGTATCTTTTCAGTGATTATCACGGGGTAAATTGTACATCAAATAGTATAGTACATAAACGTCATTTGACACGTGTTTATATTTGCTATCTCCTGTGACCAATAGAAATAAATAGGGATAGCAAATAAAAAACACGTCATTTGACAGGTATTTGGTGAACACTTTACCCAGTGGTTATCACTAAAAAAATACTGAATAACACCACTGTGCGTTTAAATGTTCCTCTACATTCCGCAATTCAATTAATTTGGTCATTTTATTTTTAAAAAAGTATGTTCACACCTATATCCCCGAAGATTTAGGCAGATGCTTAACCAGGGCACCCACGACTAGGTGGAAAGCCTATCGCCAACCGGTTACATATAACCGTGCAAAGTTATTTTTTTATTAGAAAATTTAAAATACATTTTTAGTAAATCCAAATAAAATTGTTTAATTTTTTTGGCAGAAAATTGCAATTAAAATAATTTTATTTGGATTTAAGTACGGATTTTCGCAAAGTAACGCCTTCTTCTATCAACATTTTACGTATTTTTTTTGCCTGATCCGGGCATCGAACTAGGACCTCAAGAAGAAAGTCCGACGCTGGAATGCTAGTCTACCTGTCTATAATTTGTGACTAGACAACAGAGGCGATCACTTAATACCACAGAACAATAGTACCTACTCACAGAGCTTTAGACTAATCTCCTTAGTAATAAAACTTACGCGGCCGTTGATCTGGTGGGTAACTTCATTTTTGGTAACAAAAAAATACACGCCAGATCAACAAGCGCGTACGTTTTATTAGTAAGGGTGTAAGGTCCTGACTGTTTATAATGAGTGTATTATGTCCCGTAATTTCTAAATTAAAAAAGCTATGACTTGAAAAAAAATGGAACAGTCTATAAAGTCATTACAAAACAAAAAAAAAGAATGAACAAAATCTGACAACGCGTTTATGAATTGTAGCTCAATTTACATTTGACTTTTAGCACTCTCCCATGGGAGCCCCTTTAGTTATCGAAATAGAAAGTATCCTATAACCTTCCTTGGAATATGAAGTACATACCTCTCGAATTTCATTACAATCGGTTCAGTAAATTCGGCGTGAATCGCAGTCAAGGCGGATAGACAAAAATCGTGGTCGGGACAGACAGACAAAAATTAAAAACCGTTTGAAAAGTGGGCTGCTACCCATTTTTATTTAGTCACCTTCATAATTTTTTAACATCTTTAATGTACAGAATTCACTCTTCGACAGCTTTGCGATAAGTATAGATAGATATAGTTATATAAACTAGCTGACTAGATGATAAGTATAGATATAAACTAGCTGACCCGGCAGACGTTGTTCTGCTATTTTTTTTGTGATTCACCCTCATCACTTAGGGTTACCAAAATAGATGTTAGCTGATTCTCAGACCTAGTCAATACGCTCACAAAAATTCATTAGAACGACTTGACCAAAAGCCGTTTCGAAAGAGTACGGTAACTAACATTGTAACACGGGAATTTTATATATAAGACCGGCAGTTTTACGCAGCTTCGCCTGCGTAATTATAATAGTAGCAATAGTAGTAATAATAATAAAAAACTCAGGGATAATGTAGCATTTTAGAGGTGATAGAATTTTTGGAATCGGTCTAGTAGTTTCGGAGCCTATTCATTTAAAACAAACAAAAAATCAAAACTTTCCTCTTTATAATATTAACTAGCTGACCCGGCAAACGTTGTTTTGCCATATAACTAATTAAATGACGATTGATCAGTTATCGACCCGGGATAAAAAATGACTATTAAAAAATAGGGGTTGGCGATAAAAGGGTGAAAATTTAGAGTTGTATGTACTTTTATATGCTGTATCATAAAAAAATAAAAACAAAAAATTTTGTCTGAAAATTGCAAAAAAAAAAGTTAGGGGTGAACCACCCTTAACATTTAGGGGGATGAAAAATAGAAATTGGCCGACTCTCATAGATACCGGATAAGCACGAAAAAAATCATCAAAATCGGTCAAGCCGTTTCGGAGGAGTATGGCAACGAAAACTGTGACACAAGAATTTTATATATTAGGTATACCCCTTAATAACCTCTTCGAAATGATTTGATAATTCGACGCGTATTTATTAAATTACCTAGGGTTACTGACTGGCAACCAAATAACCCCAATTATCTAAAAACCCAGATTACTACAGTAGCTGGCGATGGGGTCGTTACATCTACATGCCAACATTTTAGAAAAACTACAACAAAACAATGCATAAAAGCAAATCTTTATTTCAGTTCTGTGTATTATACGAAGAAATATAAATTTAATTTCTCTTATACTAAAAACAGTTTGAATAACAACTAAATTAGTTTAATACCTTTTCCTGACCACCCATGGGTTAATTCCCACCATTAGGAAGATTTATAAACTGTTTGGAAAAGGTGCGGTGGAGATCCCACGTACATATTTCCTCGGGACCTATAATATATCAATGGGGAACTCCCCGAGGATACTCTGTGCAGATCACGTATTCGAATTGTTTTTCAACAAATTCAATATTATCTCTCATTTGGAGCAAAAACATCCTTTATAAAGTTGTTTGTATTACATGATCTGATAAAAAAAATAGTTCAGTATAAGCGACTAAGCTCACCGTGTTGGTCCGGGCTCCTTTGCAGAATAGACCATCTGCCTTCCTGTGCCAGGCAGCTCGTAAAAGGCTTACCGTCACTAACACCGTGACATCTGACTGGATGGTAGAGTCTCGCAGTGACTTGTCCTGATTGGTACCACCGCCTTACCTATTCCTGCCGCCGTAATGTCTGTGCTTGCCGTTGACGTGTTCCGGTTCAGAGGATAAGGTAGCCGGTAAACTTACTTTTGCTCAAGGCCTATCATCCCGGCTTTAGGTTGGCAACGTACTATTATCACCATTGGTGTCTCTAGACGGCGTGCATTTCTTACCATCAGGAAATCCGTCTGCTTGTTTGCCTTCCAATATCATAAAAGGAGCATCCAATATATAATAAGGTAGCCGGTAAACTTACTTTTGCTCTAGGCCTATTTGACAATAGAATTGACATGATTGATTTAACGAATTGTTAAGTGTCAATTAATTAACTTAACTTTTTTACGTTAATCGCGTTTAAACTAAATGGTGAAATCCAGCCATAGACGACTGTATTTTTACTGCTACTAGTGGTCTTCCATTGGTCGAAATTCGGCAATAATAAATTTTAAGATCTTGTAGATAAGAACGCCATCTTTATTTCTGAAGACCAACTACGTTGTTTCCAAACATTATTAATAGTTATTGCGCCATCTGTGATCTTTTATCGTTATCATCAATGTATTTGTTTGTGTGTGTCAAATGCATGGTAGTAGGGGTCCAAAGTTTTTGCTTCACGTATTAATATTATGATATTTTGTTCCAAATTTACTCATCTCATTTAAAGTTATCGCTATCTTCTTTCAACGAAAGTCATACAATGAGACAAAACACTTTTGGTAGTGCCAGATTAGTTTGCACACGACATTTCTACACAGGTTTGATCAACTCCTAGGAAAATGTTGATTAAAAATTTCACTATTTGACAGGTTCGGACTATGTAAAACGTATGTAAAATGATCCATCTCTTTTGTTTTTGTTTCATTTGAAAAAGACAGCATTCATCTTAAATAAGTTTAGTATGTAAACAGCAGATCACCACCACTATCAAAAATTGACATCCAACCAATAACATGCCACACGCGGATGACGTGGCAACATGTAATTGGTTGAGAATTCAATTTAAGACAGCGTGTAGTAAAAGAATGACCTTCTTAGTTCTTACCACAAAAAATATTTAGACGCCTGTTTAACTAAACGAACAGGCTGTGCGTGTATTTCTCATTGGCGGCGGCGCGGCCGGTAACTTGCATTGGTAAATAGTAGGTACTGCATTAACGATTAACTGACTTAGGGTAATTTAACAGAAGTTAAAGTGTCCGTCAACTTAAAAGTCAATCCGTTACTCGAAATGTTAAGTTCATTAAATAACGATTAACGGATCAACGAGTTAATGCCCAGCTTTGTATTTCTCTATGTTTTTAGATATTTTTTATAGGTCTAGATCTAGTCTACTATCTCCGAAATCGGACTGTTTGTGTTATAAAAGTATTGAAGCAAAGCAGGTCAAGAGAGATAGCAAGCAGAAAAAGGACATACATTTTATTCCGTTCGACGGCGAGGAAACTAGGAAAAACAACAGTTAGGTATATATTTATCATACAACTGAAAGGGCGGTACGAAGTTCGCCGTAACAGCTAGTATTTTACTAAATTATTCCACCAGTACAGTCACTAGGACTAGATTAAGATTCATATTGCTACTGCCTCACATTTTACAGCCACTACAACGATAGTACTCTCTAAAGTAATGTTTTAGTTAAGAGAGTCTGTATCTCGTAAACTTTCTCCTAAAAACCTAGCGTAAGTAACTAGTTTTCTTACTTTTCAAAATGGAACGGCGTCCGATGAGCGCTAAGTAATCATATTAACCGTTTTCATCTTTTGATGAGGGTAAAGATTTCTGCTGGAATGTTAGAGATATAAATGTAGAGAAATTAAAACGACTGAGAAAAAATATGAATATTAATATCGTGTAAAATGTTCTCTGAAGATACATTCAGAAAATTAACATATTCTCGCGTGATAAAATATAAAATAATTTCAAGATAAATGTTTACTAGTTGCGCACACGTTGCGAAGCGAAGAAAAGCTATTTCAAAGTTAAATTAGTTCTAAGTTTACACGATTCGAATGTCGACGCCAATGTTGAATGTCGTATGGCTTGAATAAAGGGCTCACACTGCTTTTGATATCTGGATCTTGGAAGAACAAGTCAACACAGAGATATAACCTGTAGGGTTACTCTTGAATTTAGATTTCATGCGAATTGGATATTAGAATCGAATTTGTGTCAGTTTGTTCTCTTGAACATTATAAGCGAATAAGAACTAACCCTGGTCTATAAAATCCTCATGTCAAAGCTCTTTGAAAATACAGTTTAAGTAATTCCAAAATTTCACTAAATAAAAAAAATTTTGTCCAAAAGCGAATAGTCATAGACGCCAAAGCATCAATATGGCAACTAAACCTTTTACTAAACTAAATCTTTTACTTTTCAAGCAATCAAATTGTGGAATTCCCTTCTTGTCGTGATTCGTGACCTACTTTTAAGAAAATATTGAAGGAACATTACTTATCGTTGACACAATAACATACTCGTATATTATCCTACTAAGAAATTTTAATTATGATAATTGTACCTATTTTATTTTTATACTAGCTGCTACCTGCGGCTTCGCCCGCGTTTTCACAGAAACCCGGTGTGCGATCGGGATTTAAAATAGCCTATATGTTAATCCAGGTCACAATCTATC
>NJDC01005889.1:0-33659 GCA_002245475.1 Calephelis virginiensis | reverse complement strand
TGCACCTAGAACATCGCTGTCTTCTGCCAGAAAAATGGTAGGTATTTCATATCACTTATGCATTGCAACTTTATGACCTGATGAAATGATCTAGATACTATACTAGATCTTCTCAATTCTTGCAGATCTTCTCAATCACACCCCATTTATAAACAAAAATAGGCAACATTTCAGACTCGAGGTTCAAAATGAGAGTTTTACTTTAAGTTTGCCAGACTTACGTTAGCAACACATCATTACCGTCTTTATCTGCAGACCTACGTTTTACTATTGTGTGTGTATCTTTACGCCCATATCCCTAAAAAGGTAGACACAGGAACAACATTACTTTTATTAGTTATAGTAATTTAGTTAACAGTATTTTTTTTATTGCTCGACCCGGGAATCGAACCCGGGATCTCAAGAAGTCAAGTCCGAAGCCGTACTGTTAGACCACAGAGGCGATTTTCAAAGGTTGTACCATTCAAATCCGTTATTTGCTATTAAGAAATGTTTATTTAATATTTTGTTACGGAACCCTAAACCACTAAGACTAAAATACGCGTACACCCGATAACCTTGTATCATCACAATTACCGATAAATACAAATACATTTGAATGGCCGACAGGAAAATACGTCTTAGTATCTATGTGGAGTTTATTCCGAACACAGCGAATTAATTAAATTGTTTATTACAAGAGATAGTTAGACGGTGAGTTAAGTTTGAATATATTTAACTGAATGAAATTAGCAGCAATAATATTTTTAACACAATAACATACTCATATATTATCCTACTAAGATATTTTAATAATTATAATTGTACCTGTTTTATTTTTTACACACTTAATTATTATATTTTTATTTATTTGTTCTAAGTATAGCTATAGTTAATTGTTTTTTGTACACGATGCTTTCCATTTTATTTTCAGTTTCATTTTTTTTTGGGTTGGCTGGAAGAAATTTCTTTAGTTAGAGATAAGCTCGCCTTTTGTTCATTTTTAACTTCTCGTGTATTTTGTGTATATTAGTTTTTTTGAGTGCAACAAAATGTTAAATAAATAAATAAAAATATTATTGTTGCTAATTTCTAAACGTCATCATCAATATAATATACTGAATTAGTGACATTACTTTCGTATTCCATCCCTGGAACAGTGATTTCAAGTTTTTATAACAAAGTATGTTTAAGTGATTTAGGTTACCTGTGAAACTTGAATTCTTTTTTTTTGTAGTTAGGCTTGTACTGCGACTATCAAAATAATTCCGCCAATAGCTCGTTGAGAAAAACACACCAAATTGTTATGCGTTGACTTTTTTAACCATTGCACAAAATTCATAAAATTAATTAAACTAGTTACCTAGTACATCTACCGCTAATTGCTTTCGTGTCCGTCTATTAAATAAACATAGAATAAAGTACGCAATGGTTTCAGATATTACAGATTTAGTATATGGTAATAAACTATAACAGACTTTGTAATACAAATTGACTAGAATATCTTTATAATTTTGTCCATGTTTATAAATAAGACAGATAATGTGTTTGCTTATTGAGAGGGTTAATGTATTTACTAAGAAGTAATTAGCATTTGCTTATTGATGTAGCTTTCGTATTAAAAAATATGTTGAAAATTTTGGAATATAATATTTCTATTTGAATACTAAGTTTGGTAATTTTTACGACAGCCATCTTACATACATATAATATCATTTATTTTACATTTTTGCTAGTTTTTGAAAAAGTACTGTGTATGTTTTTAAATTATAATAATATGTATTCGGTATAATATTATATACTATACCAATCATTTAGTAGTAATAGTAGATTTTTCGTATTTGAAGAAACAATAACAGATAGATAGGTCTAAATATGACAAAACAGTATACTAATATCCCAGTTTAATAATAATAATGATAAATAACAATAAAAATAAAAAGTTTATTTAGAAACGTTACAATAATTTAGATTAATGCTGTACGATAATAACCACATTAGTCAAAAGACTGTGTTGTAGTCATTAACGCTCACCGCCATTATATACAAAAGACGTCTCTATAAAAATTTATACTTAAAAAACTGTTTGACTTACAGGAAAAAAAATAAGTGTTTATATTTATTAAAATGCATGCATGTGTGCGTGTGTGTGTATGTGTGTGTGTGCGTGTGCGTGTGCGTGTGCGTGTGCGTGTGTATGTGTGTGTGTGTGTGTGTGTGTGTGTGTGTGTGCGTGTGTGTGTGTGTGTGTATTTATTAATTCCATTTGAGTCAAGTCATAAGTTATTCAACATCATCATAATCCAGGTCCTTTATCCAAAGCATGATTTTTAATTTACAGTATCTAGTATAAGCGAATACATCGAAGTAATAAAATTTATTTTGTTGTACAGTATGGAACTTATGAAGTAATACTGACGCCTTAATACTGACAGACGAGTTCTTTCAATATTACAGACCTTTTGATTATTTCGTTTGACCTTAAATATATTTAGTTCATAAGAAAGAAGTTGGTACTTGCGAATCACTATTTTACAAATGTACGACTTCCTCACAGACATAACATCACACTCCTCATATAATTTTAGTGTTGGATATCGCAATGGCTTGCTGATCATCATCTTCAATAAAGCGTTTTGCATGCAGAACCCCAGACGGAAATACAATAACAAATTACAGAATGTGCCAACGCGGAATAGACAATTTCTAGTGTAGTCAGTAGGGTTACTCTCGAAGCTCGATTCATGCATTATTGGAAGTTGGAATCGAAAATGTCATTTTAGGTACTCTTGAACACAATACTGGCGAATTATTACCATTTAGTTAATAGTAAATAGTAAATTATTTTATCCTATTCGTCGAATTTATTTGTAACTAAATGTTAACAATCCCCTAATTCTGTGTTCAAAAGTACCTAAAGTGACATATACGATTCCAATTTCCAATTTGCATGATATCGAGATTCAAGAGTAACCCTACAGGTCCACACTAACCCTAAGTTTCCTAAGAACGTAGGTTGATGTTGATGTTGATGATCTTGTATCTTCACGCCCATATCCCCGAAGAGGTAGGCAGAGATACAACCAAGGCACTCACGACTAGCCGAAGACACTAAGTCCCACAATGTGATAGGTGGCAAGCCTATCGCCAACCGGGCACATTTCCAATCCCGACCAACATTTTTTTTTAATTAGAAAATTGGAAAAATCCAATTTTCCTTATGTTGGCCGACCCGGGATTCGAACCCAGGACCTCATGCAGTCAAGTCCAACACCCGGACCGCTAGATCACAGAGGCGACTTTTTTACAAGCAATTACAGTCTGCCACAACAGGTTGCTAATTTGTAGTTTAGTCGCTATTTGTAACCGACTTTGAAAAAAAGTTTGAGGTTATTTATTCGATTCCTATTTTTTGCGTGTTATCGATTTCTCCGTCATTTATAAACCCTTTTAAAAAAAAAAAATTGTGTGTGTGATCTCGCTTTCGATGTGGCCCTATTGCCATATCTTAATCTGATAATGGAACCCAGGAAATCGAAGAAAATTTTTTTTTTTTTTTGTTAACGTACCTTATTCAAATCGAAGTCTGCTTTTTAATAAAATTGTTTAAAATACATGTGGGTACAATATTCACTCCTAGTTTAATTATACATATATGTATATATAGATGGTCTTCCTTTTAAAACTCAGTTAGCTAGAAGTATTTTGAAATTCATTCATATAAATAATATTATGCATCGCTAATTGCGTTGCTAAAAGCAAAGCTTGAAAACGGTTGGACCAATTTAAATATTTGTTAAAACACAAAAGTTCTAGTGAAGAGAAATTACGAAACAGAAAACAAATACTGTATGTTTGTTTTGCTTTGAGTTAAATGTCAAGGCATAAAGGTTGCTAACTAGTTTTAATATCACTTTAGTGTTAACGGGTTTCCTTCATTCATTCGGTTCCGGTTTATGTTTAAACGAGGAAACCCAAGGTTCGTTTACGTACTCTGCAGTGCGCTACACGCATCCGGAATGTTTCGAAAAAAATTAAACACAATTTTTCCGTACGGAATTTAAGTGGATTCGCGTCCACTACATACATTCGGAATTCCTTTTCGGAATTCTGTTTGGGAATTTCAAAACAAAGTGTTGCCCCATACAAATCCATTAAATTTAAATAACTAACGTGTGTGGTAGAACTATAGATTTGTTTGGATTTGCTGCGTTCGATTTTTTCGAAACGGAATACCTACTATAGCAAAACGTAGGGCGTGTTGTGGGCGTTATAAGATAAAAAATTTCGTTTCGAAATTTCGAAGCGGGATTCCGCTATAGAATTTCGCATGAATATGGCAGACCTTCAACCGAAATATTACTGAAGTTTCTCACTTCGACATGCATACATAATTTTCGTTGGACCACGCATAACTTTTTACAGGGTAGTCCAATTTCAATATTTTTCTTCATTGGATAGAATGTACCAAAGTGGTGCCATTTTAAACTGGAAAAATATATTTTACTGCTTGTCTGATTTGACTGTATAAGATTTTACACAGTACTGTTTTGCTTTTGTTGGATAGGGTCAAATTGGTCTAAACTTTGAGGGCTTCTCTACAGAGGATAAATAAATAAATATTCCTGGACAAGTACCACAAATTGAAAAAGCCTGGCGAAGTTGTAAAAACCGCGAGGTTGGCAGCACATTAGTCATTAAAAAAACACAAATTGTATCCAACCCCAAAGTAAGCAAATTATATGTTTGTGTTATGGTGTAAGTCAACAATTATACATAGAAATACATAAACAGATACCAGAATAAATTTAATATAGAAAGTAGGAAGATTAGGTATGGTTTTGTAAGCATTGATTTTAATGCTGAAATACGTGTACAATTGTATTTTTTAATATGGTCATAATATAAGATAGATAAAATCAATAGGTATACAAAGCGACATGAAATACAAATAAAAGTTATACCAAATTTATGAATAAATTTTGTTATTAATTTGTTATAAAACTTTTTTTAATATGAATAATAATTAATTAATATTTCGATATTTAATATTTAAGTTCAGTAAAACTATAAAAGACTTCAATTTCAATATTTCAATATTCAATATTATCGAAATCTATTTATTCACGCAGATCTATATACAAATATTCTTGTGACGCGTCTTTATAAACTACCACCGGATCGGAAACCGGCCAAACACTGAGAAGATCCAGTGAAAGAAACTCAGCAGGCTTGTCTTTTTTTCTTATAGTTATGGTTTATATTTATGGTTTCGCAGCGACTCGCCCGGATTGGTACCACCGCCCTACCTATTTCCGCCGCCATAACATCCAATGCTCGCCGTTGACGTGTTCCGGTTTGGAGGGTAAGGTAGCCGGTAAACTTATTTTTGCTCCAGGCTTAACATCCCGGCCTCAGGTTGGCAACGCACCATTGCCACCTTTGGTGTCTCTAAGCGGCGTGAATTTCTTACCATCAGGAAATCCGGAATCAGGAAATAAAAGGTTGTCTGGTAGAGATCGCTTTGTTTGGCGATAAGACCGCCTTTTATGTACTATAAACTATAATAATATGCTCTTGTTGATACTTAGTTGTACCATTTTACAATAAGTTTAATTGTGCACAATAAAGAGTTAATTCGTTCATTCATTCAAATCCGTCTGCTTGTTTGCCTTCCATTATCATAAAAAAAGACGTTTAATCGACGTTTAATCTATCATTCGGAAAACGTTGATTAAAAATATCACAATTTGACATGTCCATACTAATGTGACATGTCTAAAATGTTCCTTTTTTTTGTTTTTCTTTCATTTGCTAAAGATAGCATGTACCTCAAGTAAGTTTGGTTTATGAACAGCAGAATCACCACCAATGTACATTAACTTACTACTACAACTAATTAACAACTAACTGAATCAACGAATATCCCTAGACAAGCCACACAAATTGAATCTAACCCCAAAGTAAGCAGATTATATGCTAGTGTTATGGGTGTAAGTCAACGATTCTAATACATAGAAATACTTAAATAGATACTCACTAATAACTTTCAAACAATTTTAATCCGTAACTCACCGTACTGGATGCTGATTATGTAACTCAGTTGCCAACTCAAAAAGGAAAAGTGTACATCAAATGAAGTCATTTGTGTTAGCTATCTCTATTGTATTTCTATTGTTCATTGGAGATAGCAAATGTCAAACACGTCATTTGACAGCGATTAAATGTACACTTTTCCCTTTTAGTTGGCAACTGAGATACATAATCAGCCCCAGGTCTTTTATTAGGTTTTTTCCTCAATTTTAAATCCTCGTCATCAAAAAATATGACCAGATAAAGTTAAGACGAATCTAACGAGACCAAACTATATGGGTTCACTAGTAGGTATTCCAGGGTTACGTCTCCTATCTTCGAGCTAAATCCTCAGACCAGCTCAGTTGTACCAACATTTATTAGTGTTTTAACTGTTAGGTCTCACATATGTTCAAAAATGAAATAAATAACCATAGTGTGTGACACACACACACATACGCACGCACGCACTATCCTCGTTTAGCCAAAGTCGAATAGTTTGGCGGTTTTGTTTTTAAGCTTAGGAAACGACATTTGAAAACTATTGTACTCGTATTACAATATGGTGGATTTTGTTAATTTGTTCATAATCAACGTTTCAACCCCTTACCAATTGAATTGACATTTCACTATTAATACGTGATGCCAAAACTTTGGACCCCTTTTTACGATGAATATGGGTATGAAATTTGGAACACTTATAGTTTATGTGTAGGAGAAGTGCAGAACGCTAATTATTTTTCAATAATAATGCTTACAAAGTACATTGAATCAATAAAAATAACATTACCCACACTACCGTGCATTTGACACACACAAACAAATATATTGATAATAAAGATAAAAGATCACAGATGGCACACTAAAAAGTTTTGAAACAAAGAAGGTCTGAATACATGAAGATGGCATTCTTATCAATAATTAAAAAAAAAGAAAAGTATGTTCACGCCCATATCCCCGAAGGAGTAGGCAGAGAAGTCCCACAATGCTATAGGTGGCAAGCCTATCGCCAACCGGGCACATTTCCAATCCCGAGCAACATTTTTTTTATTAGGAAATGGGAAAAACCCAATTTTATTTTTGTTGCCCGACCCGGAATTCGAACCCGGGACCTCATGCAGTCAAGTCCAACAACTGAACCGCTAGACCACAGATGCGACAATATATTAAAATTTATTATGATCCACTAGTATTGGGGACCACTAGTATCATAAATTAGGCAATTTTAATTAACCTAACACCTAACAATTAACTTATTTATTGTACGTAGTTATGTAAGCTCACCGAATATTTATTTTTTTAAAACACTTTCAGATGTTGCAATGCCTTCTTATTCTATCCCTCGTGTTGGTGACTCATCAAACACCCAACACAAAGGAACTTGATTTAAATCCTACAGTACAGAAATACCAAGGTAAGCTATTATATACTATACTAGCTGGTACCTGCGGCTTCGCCCGCGTTTTCACAGAAACCCGGTGTGCGATCGGAATTAAAAATAGCCTATATGTTAATCCAGGTCACAATCTATCTGTCTTCCAAATTTCAGACAAATCCGTTCAGCCATTCGAGCGTGAAAGAGTAACAAACATCCATACATCCATACTTACAAACTTTCGCATTTAAAATATTAATAGGAAGTAGATGTTACCCGCGACTAGGAGAAGATATGACTAAACTGAAATGTCACTAAAGTGTCCGTTCTGAAATACCGTAGTGGCCTAAGTCCACATTCACCGAGGTGATAATAGAATGAAACATAATATAGTAACATAAATTAATATTAATAAAAAAATAGGAAGGATTAGTAAATAAATAAAAAATGGATTGTTCAAAAATCCTAAACAATTATTTTTTAATTGTCTTTACTAAATGTGGCAATATTCAGATAATAAGAAATTTTTATCCTGCCCTAAAGTATAAGATGAAAAGAATGTGCAGAAGTTGGGTTACCTGTTACTTACCTGGGTTGCCAGACGTAAACAGGAATGTCGATACTAGTTACTTTCACGGGAATGGATAGTAGAAAAAAAAACAGCACATACTCTGTTTTTTGCGAACATGGATACAGAGATGTCTGTTTAGGCTCTTTTTTGTTCACTAATCTCTTATATTACTAATATCTTTACTTCTTAACACATTTCTTCTTTTTTTACATCATGTTTTGTAGATTCAAGACCCGTTTATAACACATCAATCACTTTCTTTAAAAAAATCACTTTTGCTTGCTCAATATTTTAGACATTTTCATTTAATTTCGTTAAAAAGTAAGCAGAAAGTTATTTACACAACGTGTACTTGATTTTACAAATCTCAAGTCCAAAACAATTTGTGATCATATGTGCTACCCATGAAGCTATATCACCACTGAAGATTACACTCGACTCTTAACAAAGACCTGGGGGGTGATTATGTAACTCAGCTACCAACTCAAAATGGATGAGTGTACATCGAATCGCTGTCAAATGACGTGTTTTGTATACAATAGAGATAGCAAACACAAATGACGTCATTTGATATACACTTTTACAGTTTGAGTTGACAACTGAGATACATAATCACCCCCCTGAGTATACGTAAAAAAGACGTATGCCATATCGTTGCTTTAAAAAGTGGACTTGCAATATGGAAATAATGCTTGTTATTTCCAAATATTGCTTACACACTCTAATTTTCAACCTCTTTTGAGATTCTTGATATATCATTTAACAAAGACTAAAGTAATAATATAACTTTATGATGCTAAAACATTTTTGTGGATTTTTTCAGAACCTCAGAAATGTATGACAAAAAACAACACAGAGGGAGCCTGCGTTTTATACTACTTGTGTAGTGAAAATGAAACGATCATTACCGACGGTGCTGGTATCATTGATCCTAGGTATATTTCACAAGTTATACAGTCATTTGATATAATCTATTTAAAACCAATAGTAGATATTTTTTTAGATTTTTTATATAGCTTTTAGTTTCCATCGTCGAAAACTTATGAAATTTCGTAATAACGAAATTATAAAAAAATTGACAAGAATTACTTTTAAGCTTTTAGATTTTAGTTTCCTATTACTGTTACTTTTAAGCCAATCGCTTCAATCTAGGTTTCACAAATGTAAAAACTACCCACCACGTGTTGTAGATTGCTGTGTAGCAAATAGCCCGAGTAGGGATGAACCACCTTAACTATTCCTGACGCCATAGTTAGCATAGTAGCGACTATGTCATGTTTCGATCCGAAGGGCAGATTAGTCGGTAGACTTGCATTCCTAACTAACTAATATCCCGGCCATATGACAGCGACCCTCTTGTAGCATCTATAGTGTCAATAGGCCACAGTTGTCTCATACCATCCGGAGAGCCATGCACGTGTTGCCGCTTACCTTTCGTACAAAAAAGTAACGTGTCGATGTAATAAGTTACAACAAAATTAATGTTTACATAAAACAGAAACTGGTAATAACTCATGTTCTTCTGATGATGCTTCGGCTACGAAGCGAAACGTGCGTTGAGTTTTTAGTAGTATGTGTATTGTTGGTGCTAATAAAACAGTTTAGTGGTGTGTGTTGTGTGGGTACGTGTTGCCGCTGACCTCTCGTTGGCGATGTAATAAGTTACAACACAAATAATGCTTACATAATAAGTCATAAAACCGATCATGGTAATATAATAAGTCATGTTCTCCTGATGAGGCTTCGGTTACGAAGCATAACGTGCGTTGTGTTTTTAGTAGTGTGTGTATTGTGGGTGCTAATAAAACAGTTTAGTGTGTATTGTGTGGGTACGCGTTGCCGGCTGCCGCTGACCTCTCGTTGGCGATGTAACAAGTTACAAAACAAAAAATGTTTATATTATAAGTCATAACACAGATAATGGTGACATAATAACTCATCTGCTGCTTTATCTGTGAGACAGATTGGAATTACCCAAACATAAAAGAAATTTCCTAGAATTGACTTATGAACTGTTTTGCTTTAGCCTACAAAGTTATCGCCATGTTACTCTAAGATAAGACCAACGAAGGATAACATACTGCCAACTTGAAATATGCATATAACTCATTATTAATACATGAAACGAAAACTTTGAACCCCTTTTTACGAAAATTGCGCTGACAGAGGAGTATGAAATTTAGCACAGTTATAGTTTATGTGTAGGAGAAGTGCAAAAAGCTATAGTTTTCAATAATAATGCTTATATAAATTATTGCATTAAATCAAAAAATAAAACATTACTCATACTATCATTCAATTGACACGCACAAAAAAATATATTGATGATAACGATAACAGATCACAGATTGCGCATAAATTATATTCATTAAGTTTGGAAACAAAGTAATTTGCTCTAATACATAGAAATACTTAGATAGATACCAGAATAAATTTAATTTAATAAACAGCCAAACCAATTTAAATTTAAAATTAATTGAATGATGATATCCGAGCGGATTTATCATGAAATATCAACTTAGGTATTGTCAATTTTTCACCTGTCATTCGTTCTATATGACTGAACAATTTCTTAATCCCACTCTTTCTCTGATCTCATTATTACGAAAGAAAAAAATTGACAAACCGAAATCTCGCATTCTGATTCTAACTGATTTTATGTAGACTTTATAAAATATTACTCAAATCTGTGCCGGAATACTCTTAATGTTTAACCAAAAACAACAATTAAATTTTTCCCATACGACGAGTAAAGTTTAACGAATGAAGTTCTCCGGAACAGCTAGTATAATAAAGCTGATAAAACAATCAGAGTCAGGTTGATCATAGAAACTACTTAATTTTAACAATATCCTATTGTGTTAGGGCTTACTTGATACGTTATGAATATTCTGAAGTCGTGAATATTGCTGGGAATAGCACTCATTTATAAAAACTTAGTACCAAAGTCTATTTTTGTTAGAAACTTATTTTTTTATGATATTGGAAGGCAAATTCACGCCGCCTAGAGACACCAAAGGTGGGAAAGGATGCTTTGCCTACCTGAGGCCTGGATTAGGCCTCGAGCAAGAGTAAGTTTTACGGCTACCTTACCATCTAAAAACAAAACATTATGGCGACAGAATTAGGTAAGACTGTGGTACCACCAGGATGTTAGGTCTCGAGCAAAAGTAAGTGTACCTTACCCTCTAAACCGAAACACGTCGTGACGTTATGGCGGCATGAACAGGTAAGGCGATGGTACCAGTCCAGAGGAATTGCTGCGAAAGTCTACCACCTAGTCAGATGACACGGTGTTACTGACGGTAAGCCTATACTTGCCTTTTACGAGCTGCCTGGCAGGAAGGCTGATGGTCTATTCTGCAAAGGAGCCCAGACCAACACGGGGAAAAATACTCATATACCCAAGATTACATGATATTATAGATATTACATGTCAAGATTATTCTTTTCGATATTTTTCAGAATCAACGAGCGTTCTTGCTATTCTTATTTGGAAGTGTGTTGTCAACTCTCAGATGTAAGAGCCACAGACAATCCAATCACTCCAAAACCTTATCAGGTAAAACATTGCTTATCTACATACTAATATATAAAAATAAGGGAGTTTTGGCGTCATCGTGAATGAAGATGGTGGTAATTTTTTCATAATTACTGAATTTCGTATTTATATTGACTGAAATTAGTCAATTTTGGTGGCATATTGTACAATTTTGTTCAGTGAAAGTGCACAAATGAAATAATCAGGAAGAAATTAGTGTATCGTGTATTTCCTCGCTGCCACCAAATCTCGCTAGCTGAGCTTGAGTAACGAAGCTACCTTTAATCAAGACCCTGACGTGACTTTGTAAATAGTGACTAATGACTGAAATAAAGACTTAATTAATACGGAAGACATGGCAGCATGGTCTAAAAGTCGCCTTAGCCGGCCCTAGAAAGGGTCAAATTAACTACTAACTATAAAAAATAAATCTCTATTTCCCGTGGTCATTGCGTCATGTCCGAACGGATGGACCAATTTTGCTTATCCTTTGTTTGATTAGTTATTGGTTCGAGAAGGTTCTAGTGAAAATAAAAACCGAGAAAATTGCAAAAAATGAACTGTGCTATAGTCCATATAAAGTATTAGTAGTGCTCTCTGTTGATAACAAGCGATATGAAGTTTACCGGGCAGCTAGTAATAAATAAATATTCTTTGTCAAATCACACAAATTGTATGATTTTCCTATGGGTGTTAAACAACGATACTAATACCAGAGATAAGTAAATGTAATGTTTTTGCTAATACATAGAACTACTTAAATAGATATGTGTTATATAGATATATGGGATACTAGCGGCCCGGTACGCGCTTCGCTACGTAATACAATGAATATAATTACTTAACACAACAAAACAAAAAAAGCAAAAAACAACTGGAAAGATCCGCCATTTATTGAATTCATTTGTTACAAAAAATGTGATAAATGAAGAACCGCTAGACCGATTTTATGCAAACTTCACATAAACCATCTACTAAATAGCCCGAACAAAGCCTAAACATTTGGTTTCGATAGGTGAGCCTGTTCTTGAGTTATAAAATTACAACGAAAAGTGACATTGATTTTTGTATATACTAGACTAGCTGACCCAGCAAACTTCGTATCGCTTGAGATTAAGGCCCCATACTTAGTCAGAACAGCCAATCAGCGCACTCCCCCGTTCCATGATTACTATGAAATATTGCGCTCTAAAGTAAATGTCTTAAGCGCCAAATCACTAATTTTGACACTATAAATGTAATTTGAAAAAAAATATATAAAAACTGAAACATTTACCTTTTAGGTATAATTCTTATCTATGTTTGTGTTAAATCTGGTGTCGATATTTTCATAATTGAAGTAGACAGATGGGTTTTGCTTTCAAAAAAGGGTTAACTTTTTGATTTTTTTCTATCGAGCAATGTGAAATGAATCATGTTTTGGAAACACTAGTCTTATAAAGCATATTAAAGTTAATTTTGTGTATTTTTGTCGCCAAGATCCATAATTGCTTTTTAAAAAAAACAGTATATTGCTGACGTATTTTAGCATACATGGCCCCTTAATGCTTCGATAATAGCGAAGTCTGTCGGACTCAATGTGAAACATTCCAAAATTAACGGCTACTTGTTATTAAAATAATATTAAAAAAAACATTTTCCAGGAGACCACATTGTGAATCTAAACCATTCTCGAATTTCCTTGAACACACACAAAAAATTTCATTAAAATCCGTCCAGTCGTCTAGAAGGAGTTCAGTGACAAACACACGAACACAAGAATTATATATATAAAGATATATTTCTGTAGTTTGAACTCAAAATACACTGGGTTAAATCCCTTCAAGAAAGAAATAAATAACTTCACCATTATTTACTTAAATTGGTGTCAATTTAAAAATTCAATATGGCGACAATGCGTCCAATTGAAAATATTAACTTTGGTATCGATTCCAAAGTCTCGAGGGTGCTGGCTAAAGTTAGCTAAACCTGAGGCTGAAGTATTGGGACTCTTGTGTGCGTAAGTTTACTAAATTCCCCACCGGTCATACACGACATAGGCAGGAACTAACTTAAAAATCATCTTCACGCCCTTATGAAGTGGTGTACAGAGATATAACTAGGGCATCCCCAAATAGCTGAAGGTAATAGGTGTAAATGTATCGCAAACCTGGCACATATCCAATCCTGGGCAACGTTATTAACGTGTCAACGTCTTATAATTCGATGGAGCCGGCTGCACGCACCAAAACACAAGACTCATGCGGCGTTACCTCGCTCTGAGGCGTGCCATTTAAGGCTTGAAATGCAAAATCAAAGTGATGGACTTAGTGTCTGGCTAGTGTGCATGCCCTGGTTGTGCCTCTGCCTATCTCTTTTTGAAGATACAGATACAGAAACATATCCGACGGTAGTACCCATCCGGGTACATCATCACAATACTTCAGTGACTTGTTTTGGTCACGATGGTAGCGACAAACGGATACTCGCCTCTTCTTGGTAGGAAGCAGTCAGCGTATTTTACTTTAAAGATTAGCATAACACTGCAAAGGAAACCATTCTGATATGTGGTGATGCGGATTTTAGTTTCAATGCAGTGCTATATCTGCCTAAGGAGCCTATTAAACAATTTAATTATAAGCGTATGCAGTAGCGGTTATAGTAACAGTAGCGCCCTGGCGCCCCTACATGCTGTTCAGAACCATACTAAAATGTAAATAATATATAGCGTCCAGGATCTGACGCCCCTTTACATCCTCGCGCCCTGGGCGGTTGCCCAATCGCGCCATACCCAAACGCCGTCCCTAATTATAAGCCTCCTAAGGCGGTTTATCGAGGCTAATGAACTATTTATTGATTTCGAAATGACAAAATAATGACACGCATCACATAATATATCATAAATAAGCATCTACAGGTTAATACCATTTTGTAGCAACGTGAAGGATGTGGTTGGAGGAACCCTGAAGGTGTCGCTTTTCACGTCGAAGACAATACAAAAGGGGAATTCTCCGAGTTTGGCGAGTTCCCTTGGATGGTTGCCGTCTTGAGGTTGGTAAGATAAATTACACACACATTAAATTTACAAGCTTTTTGGGAATACGTATATGTTATGATTTTCTAAATGAGCGACATAAGGACGTTTCTAAATTAAACAGCGCCATCTCTTGTTGAATATCTTAAACTTAAATTTAAATCATTATGATAGGACTTTCCACTTTCTTTAACAAAGATAAACATCTGTTGACACACATTAAATTTAACCAGTTTTATATTTTTTAATTAGATAATCAAATTAAATGCATGTAATATGCTAATTTGCCGATGATGTAGTGTTACTGGCAAAAACAGCAGAAGACCTAACCAGAATGATGAACGAACTTGCGAAACAAAGTGAAAGAGTAGGGCTGGCAATGAATCCGGAAAAAACATGATACACATAGAATGATGACAAACGGGTACAAATATACTATTGATCTAGGAAACACTGAAATCAACTACACGAATGAATACATATACCTGGGTCAGCTCATAACTCAAAAAGATCCTATGCAGAAGGAAGTGGAGAGAAGAATTACAAATGGCTGAAGGAAATACTGGAGTCTAAGAGAGGCGATGAAAGATAAAGAGCTCCATATAAACCTAAAAAGCAAACTGTGTAACACCTGCATACTGCCTATCCTCACGTACGGGTGTCAATCATGGTCCCTAAATCATGGGACCTCAAACAAACTAGCAACCTGCCAGTATGCAATGGAAAGAAGCATGCTAAATATCAAAAAGTCTGACAGACTGAAAAAAATCGTCATTAGGAACAAAACAAAAACTACTGATGTAATAAACAAAATCAAAAGACTCAAATGGCGATGGGCTAGTCACTTGGTAAGAGGACAGGACAAATGGAGCAAAAGGGTGACATGGTGGTACCCAAGGAAAGGCAAAAGGAAGAGAGGTCGACCACAGAAAAGATGGGATGATGATATTAGACAAGTAGCAGGGGTCACATCGAACAGAGTGGCTCAAGAAAGAAAGGAATGGAAAAGGTTGGAGGAGGCCTTTGCCGACTGGCAAAAATCTCGGAAAGATAACTAAGCAACAAATATTAGTTTAAACTATAAATTAAGTCTATGACTTCAATGTTAATTCTTTATATAAGTTTAATAAAATCAATTGTAATAAGTTAAGCGATTTGAATAAAAGGCTATATTATTATTATTATTAATATGGTAACTGCCAATAAAAATTTGCATGTCATAACTATGACAAAATGTGCAGGACCATGAAAATATGTAACAACTTACTGTAAGTACCACATTTTTGGCAAATAAACAATTATTATTATTATTTTATTCCTTACCAGCCATAGCAACACAATACGTATTTTGTGTCCCGTTTAGCGAGAACATTTAAAAAGACCAGTGTTCTTTTTGAGGATTCCTACAATCTTAAAGATAAAATGGGTAAATAGTGGAAAAAACTGAATTACTAAATTGGTTTTGGGACAAGTACTTTTTTTATATATAATTGTAACCATAAATTACGAAACACGACGAACGAAACTAAAAGTAACAAGCTGACAATTTCAACATTTGATGTAGGTTATTAAATACAAAGTTTTGTTTGAAAAATATAGATGATTAGTACTATAGATACTTGACACAAAAAATATTGTGACATTGAAATAACTTTGTAAGGGTACCTGTAACATTATTAGCATTATTATTAACAATAGCTTAGATGTGTGAAAAAATGACTGAAAATACAAGCTATCATAGGAAGAAATTAATCAAAGTGACTTTAGAAATAATACTGACCTAACATACCAAATGTATAAAAAATGCCAATGACAAATTATAAATAATAATAATAGATATCCCTGGACATGTTATACAAATTGAATCCTTCCTCGAAGTAAGCAAATAAAACCGATCTAACCATGTTGCCATCATATATCAAAATCTACACACATTAAGAATTTTTAGAAAAATGTTAAAAATCCACACAGAACAGTATATTTAGATATGTGATTTTAAGAAAAAGAATACAATTATCGTACCTAATTAACTATTTCTAATGCTTAAAATGAATAATATTAAAAAAAACTCTCTATTTTTTAATATTTTCATATTGCACTTGTTCCAGGATAGAAAACGGCTTTGCCCCAGCCTATAAAGGTGGTGGATCCCTGATACATCCTAGTGTTGTACTGACCACTGCTCACAAATTGGACGGAGCGCAGAAGATTCGAGTCCGAGCCGGGGAGTGGGATACTCTTACAGATAAAGAAATATTCCCGTACCAAGAACGTGATGTTGCTGAAGTTGTCATGCATAAGGACTACAATAAAAGTAAATCCTATTAATATTATAAATGCGAAAGTTTGTAAGTATGTATGTATGGATGTTTGTTACTCTTTCACGCTCGAATGGCTGAACGGATTTGTCTGAACTTTCGAAGACAGATAGATTGTGACCTGGATTAACATATAGGCTATTTTTAATCCCGATCGCACACCGGGTTTCTGTGAAAACGCGGGCGAAGCCGCAGGTAGCAGCTAGTAATAAATAAATTCTTTAAAAAGTAAATAATCTCATAATTATAAATATAACTTTGCACATACTCTTTTTGGGGCTCCGTACCCAAAGGGTAAAAACGGAAACCCTATTACTAAGCCTCCGCTGTCCGCAGACAGACAGAGAGGTCTGTCAGTCTCCAGCATGGTGTCTCACAAACCGTGATAGTAAGAAAGCTGAAATTTTCACAAATGATGTATTTCCGTTGCCGCTATAACAACCAATACTAAAAATTAAAATATATATATATATTAAAGCGCCCCTTTAATATTTACCTCATACAATAAACTTGTTTTTTTCGTATTTCTTGGCTCGATATTAAAAACAGTAACAGATAGACGCTCCAAATTTTCACAGAATATTTACTTGTATATTGACCGCCTCGTTGGTCGAGTGGCTAACGTACTGCCTAACTACATCAACTTACCGCGAGGCTCGGGTTCGATTCCCGACGGGGGCAGGCATTTGAATGATGAACATTTAGATGTCTGCATTTCCGGGTCTGTTTATTAAATTTATTCTGGTATCTATTTAAGTATTTCTATGTATTAGTATCGTTGACTAACACCCATAACACAAACATATAATTTGCTTACTTTGGGGTTAGATTCAATTAGTGTAAGTTGTCCAGGGATATTTATTACCTTTTAAAATAAATAACAATAAAGTAAAGGCTTCTATACAACAAATGTAATTTTAAACCAATTTGCCTAGCCCGGTGACGTTGTAAAAGTCTTTAGACGTACACAACAGTAAACATTTCAAAAAAATAACCAATTTTAACTTGATCTTAATAAGCAGTTAGAAACTTGAATATTTGTATGTAAATATTTAGAAACACCTTATCTCATACATAAAAACTCACAAAATGAAAATAATCCGAGCATCTAAACGCGGCGCGAACGCCGCGTCGCGGTGTGGTGGTGGCGCGAGCTCGAGGCGGTTGCTAAGCAACGACTGATCGGGTAGCGAGGGAGGTAACATCACGGAGCGAGCCATAACCGCCCGTATTTGCGCGAGCCTCGTCATGCTGCCCGGATGTGTATCGAAAACGTACCCATAAGTTTACAATTTACTACTTGATATTACGGAACCCTTCGTACGCGAGTCCGACTTGCACTTGACCGGTTTTATTTCTAAATCCACGATGTACCTTCCGCCCTGCTACAAGCACTACCAAGAAAAACTTCTAACGTCAAAAACATTGTTTTGGTTTCAGAAACATCCTTACAATTATTATCCTTTCTAAAATAATTTATTTGCCATTATTGTTTTCTAACCCGTGCTCTGCGAAATTAACAGTTGCAATTTGTGTTGCCCAAGGAGGGATCCACCACCTTACCCATTCAATATTCATACAATTGGCCTAACACTTCGGGCACAGAACAGTGACGCATCTACAATATCTATAGTGTCTGTCTTTATGCTACGGTTACCACCAGGAAGCCATGCGCTTGTTCGCTGTCTTTTGCCATATAAAAATTCTGTGACAAAGGGTTTACACATCATCCTCTTCACTAAATTTAGCAGATCTTCACGTTAGTGTCCACGAAGAGATAGGCAGAGGTATAACTAGGACACCCATGACTAGTCGAAGTCACTAAGTACCACAAATGTGGTAGACGGCAACCATATCGCCAAAACATATTCAACCCCGGGCAACGTTACTTTTTTTGAAATTGAAAATACGCAGGCCGCAGAGACGATTATTTAGTAATAGTATTATTATGGGCTATGAAGGCGAACATGAAGACGTATTTCCAGATGGTAAGTAATACACAATGCATGTAGATTCCAAGGCTCTTGAGTGGATAAATTATCTTCCTTAGTTTGTTCTGACGAAATTGTAGCCGAAAATTTAAGCAGCTTTGTACTCATTTATTGTTTTCTATTTACAGGACTCTTATTCTACGACGCCGCTCTTCTGTTTTTATCTATGCCAATGGAAATGGCGCCCAACGTTGGAATCGCCTGTTTACCACCACCGTCTACCTCGTATGAATACCAAGAAACTCCGCCAGGGACGAAGTGTTATGCTTCTGGCTGGGGGAAGGACAGATTTGGTAATGAGGGCAGTTATTCCGCTGTTTTGAAAAAGGTATACATTTTAAAGTGAAAACTCATGTATGTGAAAATTATCGCCTCGGCGGTCTAGCGGTCCGGCGTCGGACTTAACTCTTGAGGTCCCAGGTTCGATCGCCGAGTCGGACAACAAAAAAAATAGAAAATGTATATTTTCAATTTTTAATAAAAATAATTTTTAATATTTTTTCAATAAAGAGGCGATCGAGTATTAATAATAACTAGTGATTGCCCATTGGTCGAAGTTCGACCATAACAAATTTTAACATCTTGTCGATAAGAACGCCGTCTTCATTTTTTAAGAACAACTACTTTGTTTCCAAACTGTATGGTGCTCCATCTGTGATTTTTTATCTTTATCATAAATATATTTGTTTGTGTGTGTCAAATGCATGGTAGTGTGGGTAATGTTTTATTTATTGATTTAATGTACTTTATAAGCATTATTTTGAAAAATCTTAGCGCTCTGCACTTCTACACATAAACTACAAGTGTGCCAAATTCAATGCTTCTGCGTCGGCGCAATTTTCGTAAAAAGGTGTCCAAAGTTTTGGCATCACGTATTAATATATAGATAAGTAATAAATATTAGTGTCTTGTTGCGAGATGTCTTCTGAGTTCTGTATAAAGAAGGGGAACTGACGGGTAAAGGCTAAAAATATGTATACTGTTTTCACTTTTCAGGTACATCTCTCAGTAGTAGGCAAACCAAAATGTCAAGATGATTTGAGAAAAACAAGGTTGGGTAGTAAGTTCAGATTACATTTTTCATTTATGTGCGCTGGCGGTACCGCTGGGACAGACACCTGTACCGGAGATGGAGGGTCCCCTTTGGTGTGCCCAATCGAGGTAAGTTTCTTTTTTTTCTTTCTTTAGGTTTTGGCTTTCACGTTAGTATTTAGCCATTAGTCAAGTAGTAATTTGCATCAAATTTTATATCAATTTCAATTCAATTAGTCATAAGTCATCAGTGAGTCATGTCAGGCTCTTGGGTAAAACGGTGGCCTTTTTACTCAAGCTCATGTAACGAGTTTTGGCGGCAACGAGGAATTATACGATACGCTAATTTCTTCATGGTTATTTCATTTGTGCACTTTCACTGAACAAAATTGTACAAAATGCCACCAACATTTACTAATTTCACTCAATATTAACACGAAATTCAATAATTATGAAAAAAACTTCGACCATCTTTTCTCTCGATGGCGCCAAAACTCCATCGAGGTAAGTTTTACAGGATACAACACTTCTGTAATGTCTATGTCCAATGTTTATGTTGACTACATTAAGTCATGGGTACAATTCTCAGGTCTACAACTCAAAATGAGTTTTATTAGCCGAAGATTTATTCTAACAATATAAAAAGAATTTTTGGTTATTGCAAACCTATCCAATGCCCGGCAGCGTTATTTTTTTTATTCGAAAGATGAAAAAACACATTTTGAAAATCGAATTTTAATCTTAATTAATTTTTATGTTACAAAACATTTTAATAATTATATGGTATTTAATTATTAACCATAGAAATTAACAAATGTAATTCAATTTTTTTTAGATTTTTCATATTTGTAAACAGTTTTTACAGATTTTTATATGCTAAGAAATCGAGTAGGCATAACCTCTCCTTATAGGACAATCTGGCATAAACAACAAAGCTATAGATAATAAAATTATTATGGCTATGAGCGCGTTAATGAATGAAAATCTGTGTCTATGTTTATTAGGTCTACGCAACAGTTGTTTTTTTTATATTTTTTATTTGTCTTGTACTAATTTAAGTATATTCTGCTAGCTGTAGTTTTTTTAATGACATTGAGCAAACAAGGCAAACAATTAGACGGATTTCGTGATAGCTAGAAATCCACGCCTAGAGACTCCAAAGGTAATTGTGCGTAACTAACCTGAGGCCAGGATGTTAGGCTACAAGCAAAAGTAAGTTTACCGGTCACTGACGTTATGGCGGCAGGAATAGACAAAGCGTTGGTACCAATCCGGACGATTCGCTGCAAAAGTCTACTACTTAGTTAGTGTCGGCAAGCCTATGCTTTTTACAAGCTGCCTGGCAGGAAAGCATATGGTATATTTTACAAACGAGCCCGGACCAACACTGAGAAAATGTTATAAATTCAAAATTCTGTCTGTCTGGTACGCTTTCGCTACCGCTAGACTCATTTTGTTGAAATGATTAATGCGGGTAGTCAAAATCCTAGCTCGAAGATAAAATACTTTTTGCACAATCAAACCTAATGCTTTTTTTGTTGTGTTAGCTATTGCGAGGAGAAGGTACTTATGAAAAGAAAACCCAGAAAAGTTGCAAGAAAAATGGGAAAAATAACACTTTAATTTTCCCATGCAAACTGTTAGTAGCTGTTAATGTCAAGCCATATGCAGTTTGTCGGACCGGCTAGTAATATTATAAATGCGAGTCTATCCGTTTGTTTAGCTGTTTATTACGTCTCTGTGGTTAAACCGATGGATCAATTATGACGAAACTTGATAAGCAAACAGTTAAAGATCCGAGTTCAAATATAGGCTACTTCCTAAAAAATCGACCCTCGAAAGGATTACAAAGAAGGATGAAAGTTAGTATCAAAATCATGTGAAAATTAACCAAAGATAACTTAATTCATATTCTACGCTGACGAAGTCCTATTTACATTATATAATTCATTACATAAACATGTTTCAGCACGAGACAGAGAGATATGTCCAAAGCGGTATGGTGGCTTGGGGTATCGGCTGCGGCTACGAATTGCCGGCGGTATACGTGGATGTCACGAAGTTAAGAGATTGGATCGACGACAAGATATTAGGTCACGCCTATGAAACTTCTGTGTACACTTATTAATAAATCATTTTTAACTACCGCCATTTCTTTTTTCGGTTTTTGGCTGGGGCGTGAGCATCTGCCATTAACTTTTGACATTTTACGTACTTTGTAAGAAAATCTTCGGAAGAAATCTTTCGGTTGTCGCTTCTGTGGTCTAGCGGTTCAAGTATTGAACTTTACTGCATGTGGTCCCGGGTTCGATTCCCGGGTCGGACACCAAAAATAAAATTTGGTTTTTCCAATTTTCTAATAAAAAAATGTTACTCGGGATCGGATATGTGTCCGGTTGGCGATAGACTTGCCACCTATCACACTGTGGGACTTAATGTCTTCAGCTAGTCGTGGTTGCCCTGGTTGTGCCTCTGCCTAGCTCTTCATGGATATGGGCGTGAAGATACCATTTCTATCTTCGGAAAACGTAGCAGCATGGCGTAAAGGTCTTAGCCGGTCGCAGAAAGGGACAAATAAACTTAAAAAATTACGTACTTTTCAAATGTTGAACAGGTATCGAGTTTGCTAGATTTGGTTCTGGCCCCTGATTCGAACCCAGGACTACTGGATTCAAATCAGATAGCTATTTACTTTTTTCCATTTAATTCCTAATAAAATCATTCTAATGTTGTAAATGCGAGTGTGTTTTATTCATTTTTACATCGAAATGAAAGACGAAATTTTGTTAATTTTACCACATAAACAGATTATACCTTAGAGAACCTTTTATTCTATTTCTTTTCCCAATATCGCAATGATTCTACGACCCAGGCGTTGCCGCGGGTAAAAGCTAGTTACATTCGACCATTTCGTGGATTCTAGGAGTATTTTAATTTAGTTCCATCCGGCACAAATTCGCAAGCAAAAAAAAACTACTGAATTCAGAACCTACTTCTATTTATTACCTCTAAAATAAGAGGAGATTCTCAATTCATGTGTATGTTTGTTTATAACACGATTACTCGGCAAATAACAAAACAGTTTTGAAGGTTCTCTTTTAGAAAGATAGGTCATGATTTCATAGTAGTCTTATGTTAATTTTATGTGATCCAATCCAACTAGTGGTTTTTAAGTTAAGTATACTTAACTAGCGGCCCGCCCCGGCGTCGCACGGTTTTGAAATATACATTTAAAGCTTCCTCTTTAATCACTTTATCTATTAAAAAAACTGCATCAAAATCCGTTGCGTAGTTTTAAATATTTAAGCATACAAACGGACATAAGGACAAAGGGACATAGAGATATTGCATAATTTTTTATCGACCTCATAGTAAAGAATTATCGTAACGAAGATATCGTAGATGTTATGGGTGCATCGCTGTCCTCAGGATAGATCGAAATGGAAGGCGTTTTGTGCAAGTCTATCGGCTACCCTACACTCCAGACCAGAATATGGCAGATTTATTATGACGCCAGGAATAGGTAAGGCGCTGGTTTACCTATTCCTGGACACACACAACACAACACGGACAAGTTTATGCTTAGCACTCTGTCACCACTGGTCTTCAATCACCGGTTAAAGTCCGTTTTTGCAGTTTGCAGTTTTTACTCTGCTTAATTATTTACAAATTACCGATACCAAACAAAGATCTAATATACGAAAGCTACCTCTCTCATTAATAATCCCTTGAAAGATCTCTTCCAGCTAAACCTGTAAGGAAACAGGAGTCGAACTTCTGTTTAAAAGACGATTGAAAATTGTTATTGTAAAAAAGTATATTCATGCTCATGTCTTCAATTTTCATATTCAAAAAGCATACTTTTTACATTTTACATTTAGATATTGGTTCCTTGGGTAATAATTTTCAAGTATCTGTTGTTTATGAATTAGATGGCTTGACGTAAGTAACGCATAGCTAAATGTCGTAAGTCTCAAATCCATGTTTCATTACTTAGCGAAGTATGCTTCTTGAATACGGGTTTAAGTCTCACAATGATGGGTGACAATTCTATCGCCAACCTAGCACATATCATTGGATAAGTGCCAGGTGCCAAGCAACGTTGTTTAAGTAAAAAAATGATAAAACACATTTTGTGATCCTTGTAATAACCAATTAACTTCGTGTATTTTTAATGGCGGCTACTAAAAACAACAATTGTAGCAAAAATGTTATCGTGTTGGAGTGTATACAGCGGCGGCGCATTTGCATTTTGTAAACAAATTGTAATACGGCAAATATTTGTACCACACACGTTCAATTTCAGCACTGAAATATTTGTGGATGTATTTTGCATGTCACATTTTGGTATATTGTTTCTTATTTGGATTGAAAATTGTCGTATATACGAATATGATCGTTCTATTTTCGTTAAACACTTGTACTGGTTTTCACTTGTTTAAAATATTAGATAAAAAAAAGCATCTTCACGCCCATATCCCCGAAGTGGTAGGCAGAGGTACAACCAAGGCACCCACGACATGCCGAAGACACTAAGTGCCACAATGTGATAGGTGGCAAGCCTAACGCCAACCGGGCACATTAACAATCCCGACCAACATTTTTTTTTATTAGAAAATCGGAAAAAAGCCAATTATCTTTATGTTGGCCGACCCGGGATTCGAACCCGGGACCTCATGCAGTCAAGTAAAAACCCGGACCGCTAGACCACAGAGGCGATTAAAATATTAGATAATATTAGATACCGGTTTCGGTTTTTACAGCAATAGTGTTTTTGTTGCTCCGGGTGCCTTGAAGTAGAATAAAGTATCAACATCAGCACGGCAGCTAGTAAGAGGCAAGCAAATGTTAAATGGTACTATTGTTCTGTAATTAAATTGCCAATTTCATCACCAAAAACAACTGGTGATTGTACTACCAGTTTTACCATACCATTTTACAAGTAGATGTCTCCACCAACGAGTTCATACGAGCTACTTATGTCCGTAGCCACAATGACACTGTCGCGTTCCGATCTTTGTATCTTATGATTTCGGATAGGGAGCAAAAATGACTTGAATGACACTTTGACCACAGGACATTGATTGTTTTGTTGTTTTTTAATTTTATCCCAGTCGGGGAAAGGCAAAGGATCTGCGTCCATACAGCCACGTCATACGTATGAATAATTAATAAATATTTTCTTGTTATATATTTTCTATTCATGTCTTCCGTATTAATTCTTTATTTCAGTCATTAGTCACTATTTACAAAGTCATGTCTGGGTCTTGAGTAAAGCGGTGGTGGCAAGTGCGTTTATGAGATTTGGCGGCAGCGAGGAAATTCACGATACACTAATTTCTTCATGATTATTTCATTTGTGCACTTTCACTGAACAAAATTAAACTAATTCCCACCGAAATTAACCAATTTTACTCATATTTTACACTAAATTCAATAATTGTGATAAAATTACGACCATCTTCATTCACGATGGCGCCAAAACTCGTCCACAGGACATTGATACACATATAATTTTTTTTTGGTCTGTTTTTTTTTTAGTTTTTGGCGCTAGCGTTAGCATTTGCCATTAATTAATTTTAAATTCGCATTTAGTACCTGATTTAACGAAATTGGGTTTAATTTTCTTATTTATTTTATTTTTAATTATATTTTTAGTCATTAGTAATAAGTCGTCAAAGAAAGTCATGTTAAGGTGTTAAGTAAAGCGATGGCCTCGTTACTTAAGCTCATTTAATGAGACTTGGCGGCACCAAGGAAATACATGATACACTAATTTCTTGATGATTAATTCATTTGTGCAATTTTACTGAATGCAATTCAAAATTGACTAATTTCACTCAATATGAACACAAAATTCAATAACTACAAAATATCTACGACCATCTTTTCTCTCGATGGCGCCAAAACTCCAAATGTTTAGTAAGTAGATACATACAAATATCTCTTACAATCGAGAGAGCTGTGTACTCATTCAAAAAAAAAGTATCTTCACGCCCATATCCCCGAAGAGGTAGGCAGAGGCACAACCAGGGTACCCACGACTAGCCGAAGATACTAAGTCCCACAATGTGATAGGTGGCAAGCCTACCGCCAACCGGGCTAATATCCTATCCCGAGCAACATTTTTTTCATTAGAAAATAAAAAAAATCCAATTTTCTTTTTGTTGCCCGACGCGGGATTCGAACCCGGGACCTCATGCAGTCAAGTCCAACAACTGAACCGCTAGACCACAGAGGCGACTACTAATACTCATTCAAAACAAAGATAAATCAGATTATTCCAAAATGGACGTAACCCTCTTACTCTACATTAATTTAGTTTTCCTTCTAAACCAGTCTTACTATAAAAAAAGTTAAACACTCGTTGAACACATCTTTTACGAAATACTGCCTAAAATTGGGTTCTCGACCAATAACAGGCCGCCACGTCATCCAGATGTAACAAGTTCCGATTTTGAAAGTAAGGAAGTAGGTAACAAATCCTATAGTGCGTAGGAAAAACAAAATAATAAGGCCAGTATTGATGTCGTGGAAGACGTATGAGAGTCAATATTCTCCTGTGGTTCATCCACGAAAAAAGCGGACAAAGTGGAAAAGCAAGTTAAGGAAAGTGGACACCGACTTTTGCTGGAGTTTTTTTTTATGATATTGGAAGGCAAACAAGCAGACGGATTTCCTGATCGTAAGAAATTCACGCCGCCTAGAGACACCAAAGGTGGTAATGGTGCGTTGCCAACCTGAGGCCGGGATGTTAGGCCTCGAGCAAAAGTAAGCTTACTGGCTACCTTACCCTCCAAACCGGACCACATCATGCCGTTATGGCGGCAGGAATAAGTAAAGCGGTGGTACCAATCCGGGTGAGTCGTTACAAAACTCTACTACCTAATCAGATGTCACGGTGTAAGGGACAGTAAGCCTATGCTCACCTTTTACGAACAGCCTAGCCGGAAGGCAGATGGACTTTTCTGCAAAGGAATCCGGATTGACACGGGGTAAAATATATAGTACACATAAAGAGTATTTAACAGTCTTTTTGCCGTTATGGCGGCAGGAATAAGTAAAGCGGTGGTACCAATCCGGGTGAGTCGCTGCGAAACTCTACCACCTAGTCAGATGTCACGGTATTAGTGACGGTAAGCCTGTGCTCGCCTTTTACGAGCTGCCTGGCAGGAAGACAGATGGTCTATTCTGCAAAGGAGCCCGGACCAACACGGTGTATAAAGCCAGTATGATAACGATGACAATAAATATGTAACAAGTTACACAAATTGAATCTAACCCCAAAGTAAGCAAGTAATGTGCTTGTGTTATGGGTAATAGTCAACGATTCTAATGTATAGAAATACTTGAATAGACACCAGAACAGATTTAATAAACTCCCAGACCCGGAAATGCAGACATCTAATTGGTCATCACACAAATGCCTGCCCTCGTCGGAAATTAAACCCGAGCCTCGCGTCTGGTCAGTGGTGTTAGGCGCGTACGCTAGCCACTCGACCAACGAAGCGGAGGCGGCCAACATGAATCCAATTTCTCTCAAGTACCAACGAACAAAGGTGACACTAGTAGATCACACTAGTAGAAGATCCGAACCTACATCGACCTACACCGAGCTGATAATAAAATAAAACATGTTTTTTAATAAATTTAGTTATCATTAAAAGTGGGTTGAACAAAAAAATCATGGATAGAATATTTTTGATTATTTTTTTAAAAATGATTTTTCATTACTCCAATTATTTTGACAACCCTATATCAACGTATTCTTTTTTTTTTTGGAATGACTAATATGTTGACAACCTCGCGGTTTTTACAACTTCACCGGGCTTTAAGTCAACGTATCCACAATAAAACAGCGCATACATTGTTTGTTTCCTAGTAGCCAATCACGTTAAAGTACCTTACCGACATACCTATTGATACCTGGCAACCTGATAACAGGCAAGATAACTTCTTCACATTCTAACGTCTTGAACTTTCAGTCAGGGTAAAATTTTATTATCTTGATATTACATTTGAAACATTTTTAAAAAAAATAAAAAAAAATTATTTTATTTAGGATTTTTAAAGCACCCCATTTTAATATATTTTCTAATGTTTCATTCTATTATCAGCTCACCTATGTTCGGATCATAGACCAGCGTTTCCCAAAAGGGGGGTCGTGAATCAGTACCGGGTCATTTAAATTATATACCGGGTCACAAGTCACAACATTCGATAACGATCGACGCCGTATATTCGTCAATCATCGATATTCCGCTGAAAGCTCGGTGAAGTTGTAAAAACTGCGAGGTTGGCAACACATTAGTCATTCCAAAAAAAAAAGATATTCCGCTAGGACAGTTACACGGGTTTTTTGCAGCTTGGTTTAAAGTTCGCACACCACAAGTTTTGCACACCACAAGTTGGTATAATATGTAGGAACGCTTAAATAATTTTGTAACATCTTTGTAACACTCATATTCCGCAAATAAATATTTTTTCTTTTTCTTTTTCTTTCGACTAAGTTGTGCAGTTTGTGCTAAAAAAGTGTCAAGTGGATCACGAAGGAGCTGCTTAAAAATTGCCGGGCCATAACAGAACAATGTTTGGGAAACACTGTCCTATACCATTCAGCCAACTTCAGCAAGCTATCTAAGATAGGAAATAGGGCTACTTAAGATCATATATTTTAATATCACGCATTCCATAACTACTGATGATTAGTTTAATACCAGGTATAATGACATACTTTTAGGCACTTGATGTTTCAACCAAGTTGCTTGATCACGGATCTTTTTAAATGCGTAAATAGCACTTTGCGAAAGCTGAAGATATGGTCAGTACTGTGTATCCTACTCAAAATAACAAACATCACTGCTAGAGAGTAGATGGGATTACCCCTTCTGACGTTTGGAGACGATCTCGCAGATGCAGTTACCTGACCACGACAAATGTAACTCGTTTGAAACTTCGTTGGTTAAACTATCTAGGTATGAAAGATGCAAAATAAGCCTTTTATAAGGAAGAGCTCTTCCTATATTCGTATTCTGGTCGCGGAGGTGGGTGGTGGGAACGTCAGTCAGGCTTGTCACATTCTGTGTCGTTTGGAGGATTATTTGCCACAACGGTTACACTGCTTACGCGGCATTAGCAAAATAAAGGCTTATTTTACATCTTTTATAATGGATTTCCGCAAAGTAACGCCTGATTCAATAAAATATCTAGGTATGACTACCACAATCGCCCTGTGGTCTAGGTACTAGCTACTAGTTATTTTTTTTATGACATAGGAAGGCAAACAAGCACATGGATTTCCTGATGGTAAAAAAGGTGGTAAAGGTGCGTTGTCAACCTGAGGCCAGGATGTTAAACTTCGAGCAAAAGTAAGTTTTTTTTATATACAAGAGGAGGCAAACAAGCAAGTTGGTCACTTGATGGAAAGTGATCACCTCCGCCCACGGACATCCGCAACACAAGGAGTTTCACAGATGCGTTGCCGACCTTTAAGGAATGAGTACGTCGAGCGCCTACAAGTAATTCAATGACTTGTATAACACTTTGTGGGACTTAATCACCTTCAACTAATCGTGGGTGCCATGGTTGCACCTCTACCTGCTAGTTAGCGGGTACGGGCATAAAGATAACTTTTTCTATGATATCGGAAGGCAAATAAGCAGAAAGATTTCCTGAAAATAAGAAATTCACGCCGCCTAGAGACAACAAAGTTGGTGCCAAATAGTGCGTTGGCAACCTGAGGCCGGGATGTCAGGCCTTGAGCAAAAGCAAGTTTAGAGGCTATCTTATCCTACGAACCAGAACACGTCAACAGCAAGCGCTGACGGTATCGCGGCAGGAATAGGTTAGGCGGTAGTACTAATCCGGGAGTTTTGTAACGACTACAAAACTCTACTACCTAATCAGATGTCACGGTGTAAGGGACAGTAAGCCTATGCTCACCTTTTACGAACAGCCTAGCAGGAAGGCAGATGGACTATTCTGCAAAGGAATCCGGATTGACACGGGGTAAAATATATAGTACACATAAAGAGTACACATAATTAACATTCTTTTTGCCTTAATTTTCGTAAGAAAAAATTCTATAAAATTAATATTTTAATGAAAAAAATCATGAAGTACAATTAACGTCAACCTCACGGTGACAGGATGAGTAATTAGATAATTAGGTAAGTAAGCAAAACAAGGCTTTTTTATTTTATTTTGATTAGCTTGGTAAAACTAATTAATGTTACAGAAGGTTTTTTTAGTATCTTCACGACCATATCCCCGAAGGGGTAGGCAGAGGTACAACCAAGGTACCCACGACTAGCCGAAGACACTAAGTCCCACAATGTGATAGATGGCAAGCCTATCGCCAACCGGGCACATTTCCAATCCCGACCAACATTTTTTTTTATTAGAAAATTAGAAAAATCCAATTTTCTTTTTGTAGGCCGACCCGGGATTCGAACCCGGGACCTCATGCAGTCAAGTCCAACAACCGGACCGCTAGACCACAGAGGCGACCACACACCACACACACACACCACACCACCACCACCACCACACACACACAGAGAGGTTTTTTTTATATTATAATATCTTTTTGCCATAAATGTGGAGCCGTTCGTAGAGAGAAACTTCCAAATCCAAGGCATCGACGTTCATACCTTTATGGACAGTTACTTTATTCTTTGGTTCATATGAAATTGTCGTATACGAGGAAAATCATCATTTGAGCCACTGACTCAAAAAGAGATGGATCTAAATTCGTCTCTATGGTTTTTTGTATGTTTCCTATACCATTTCTCGGTCAATAACGAACCGATTTTGAGTTATTTTTCAAAAATGCCACTTAAAGTTGTAGCGTATGTATACACGTGTTTGTAACGATGTATACTATATTTGTAAGGTGTCAAACAAAATCCATCAATTTGAAGTAACATGCAATGTACCTATGCCTGTTTTAGTTTATAAATATGCAAAGAAGAATCAAGTTTTCATTTTACATATTTTTCTCATATTCGGAAACATCTTAAGTACCTAAACAAGCTAAAAATTAGACCTCCTTGGAACATAAAATACATATAAACAATATTAGTATAATATATATTGTTTTAAAATATCTTGAATGTACAAAATCTACAGTTTTATTATACTCAAGCATAGTTCATTGCTAAGGTTACCGGTGCCACTCATAAATTCTCGTAAAACATTTAGTAGTGGCACCGGTATTTTGATGTTTTACAACTTTAAAATTTTTATTTTAGCACTTGCCCTGTGCTTGGGTTAAATTTCTATTAATTTTTAAAGAAAGTAAAAATTTCCTGTCTGGGGCGAAATTTTTTCTTTCTTTAAAAATTTATAGAAACTTTATAATTTCTGTAAATATCTAAATTCCAAACCTAATTAGACCTTCGCCGAGCTTATAATAAGATGAAACAGTTCAGAATTAATGTAGTACAAATATTAGAAAATATACAAAATGTTGATTTCCCAAAAAAATCTGGGATAGAACGATTTTTTATTTAGTACAAAAATTTTTCTCACTAAATCTTACAATTATAAGATTATAAGAGAATTTTATCTTGACTTAAAGTTAGAAGTTGGTTTGTCTCTTATTTACCTGGCTGATATAGGTCATCATCATGCCTGAGTTATACATATATATATATATATGTATATGTATATCAACATACGCGGTGTTATATTTCGAACACGTTGTAGTTTGCAAAAATCGCATTATTAAAATTAAAAGTATTTTGTGCAGGAAATTCTTAAGCATTTTTTAATATGGCTGCTAATATCTATACTAAACTTATAAAGTATGTTTCATTCTACTACTAGTTCGGTGTATGTCGATGTAGGTTTGGATCTTCTACTATAGAGGATTAATTAAGTCTTTGGTTCATTTATATGTATAAATGCACGTTCCTTTCCTAAAATTATGTTTAACTAGTTATTGTCTGCGGCTTCGCCCGCGTTTTCACAGGAACCCGTTGTGCGATCAGGATCAAAAGTAGCCTATATGTTAATCCAGGTGACAATCTATCTGTGTTTCAAATTTCAGGCAAATCCGTACTGCCATTCGAACGAGAAAGAGTAATAAACATTCATTCAAATACATACTAACAAACTTTCGCGTTTATAATATTAATAGGATGATATGATAAGTTTCAGTTCAGTTCTATACGAGTATGTGCTTCGTGGTTGGTGTGGGTGCTGATGATGCCCTGTCATAAACTCTCTTATTCCGTCTCTATCTGTTTTATAAACATTGACTAAGGTAGTAGTAAAGTTAAGTAGACATTACAGCCTGATAATATAGCCGAGTTATAAAGACTAAGAGTATGTTGAAACTTGGAGTACCTTAGTCCTTGTTTCCTTCTTTCTTTAGGTTTTGGCCTTCATGTTAGTATTTTACCATTAGTCTAGTAGAAATTTGCATCAAATCTAACAAAATCGGGATTCAATTATAACTAGTCATCAGTCATAATTCGTCAGTAAGTCATGTCAGGCTCTTGGGTAATGCGGTGGCCTCATTACTCAAGCTCATGTAATTAGATTTGGCGGCTACGAGGAAATACACGATATGCTAATTTCTTCATGATTATTTCATTTGTGCACTTTCACTGAACAAAATTGTACAAAATGCCACCAAAATTGACTGATTTTACTCAATATCAACACGAAATTTAATAATTATGAAAAAACTTCGACCATCTTTTCTCTCAATGGCGCTAAAACTCTAGTCCTTGTTTATTAACAAAACGGTCTAAGTAGGTATATCTCAATGGATACATACAGCGAGTAAGAAACACAACGATCTTCTCGACTTTCTGAAAGCGATATTAGAGCTAGCATAATAAATAGAGGTTTAACGCTAGCAAATGGTCGATTTGGGCATTCTTGACTACAACACCGGCATTCTGATAAAGTTTGCGTTTGTTTGCAATGAGTCTCAGGAGGTTTTATGGTTGCAAATAGATTGCTCCCTCGTTAAATCACATTCTCATGTTGAGTTTAAACTGGTTAGTTCAAAGAGTATATAAATACTACGTAATAAGAGGTGGGAATTCCATAGATACATAGCAAACCCAAATTTTGTATAAAGTTTACTTAAAGTGACACGTCACTTTTTTTATGTTATAGGAAGGCAAACAAGCAGACAGATTTCCTGATTATAAGAAATTCACGCCGCCTAGAGACACCAAAGGTGGTAATGGTGCGTTGCCAACCTGAGGTAGAGATTTTAGGCCTCGATCAAAAGTAAGTTTACTAGCTACCTTACCCTCCGAACCGGAACACGTCATGACGTTATGGCGGCAGGAATAGGTAAGGCGGTGGTACCAATCCGGGCGAGTTGCTGCTAAACTCTACCACCTAGCACCGTGACATAAAATGGTGAAAAGGTATAACCCGTATAATTTGAAAGTAAGTCTAAAGGCATTCAGTCATATGGCAACTAGTGACATATGATTTAGGCGAATAAAAAACATAGAAAACTTGTTTTTTTTATATAAAAGTTGCACCAAACTGGTTAGTGGTTAGTTTTCAAATAGACAATGTTTTTTTTAATTCGAGTTAACAAGCACAGAACAAAAATACTTAATACATTATATATAAATCTTATATATAAAATTCGTGAAGCGGTTACGAATAATTGATATTGGGGGGTTTGGTCTATAGGTATAAGGCGCAATCGAGGCGGCGGCAAATCACTAATCAGTCGTGTGTCGTCGTTTGTACGATACGGTCGAATTCCTGAGGATGCCTCGGTGTAGA
>NJDC01005888.1:119905-132379 GCA_002245475.1 Calephelis virginiensis | reverse complement strand
CGTTGACATTTCGAGTAATGTTCAATTTCGTGGTCATCTGGAGGAGAAGGCTAAAATAGCCTCTGAAAAACTTGGTGTGCTCAGTAAAGCGAGACAGTATTTCAAGCCGGTCCATTGCTTACAACTATATAAAGCGCAAATTCTCAACTCTGGGCAGGGGCTCCATAGTACCAGCTCCTTCCGTTTGACCGCGTTCAACGTAGAGCAATTCGAATTGTCAATGACCGGGCAATTACCAATCGGCTTGATTCTTTAGCGTTGCGTAGAGTTCTCTACCGTTCAGTCACTCAGTGTTCTCTACCGCATTTATCATGGGGAATGCTCTGAGGAGTTGTTTGGTTTAATTCCAGCCGCTGATTTCCACCTTCGAACATCGCGTCAGAGCTTAAGGTATCATGCCCATCATCTCGATGCGTGGTGGTCTACAATTGTGCGATTCCGAAGACATTTTTACCCCGTATAACACCTTTGTGGAATTAGTTACCAAAGGCGGTATTCCCAAACGATTATGACTTAGGAACCTTTAAGAAAAGAGCAAACTCATTCCTTAAAGGTCGGCAACGCATCTGTGATACTCCCGGTGTTGCGGGTGTCCGTGGGCGGAGGTGATCACTTTCCATCAGGTGACCCACTTGCTCGTTTGCCTCCTCTTCTATAAAAAAAAGTTAAAATAAAATTTTCTAATTATCTTAAAACTGCAAAATTTGATAAAAGATACTTTTTTAATAATAAAACAAAAAAAACTCAAATGACTTAGTTCAGGATTTCTTTAGGCTTTCCCTTTTTTAATATTATATTTTCATATACCAAATAAATATATTTCTTATTATATATGTTACTGCAGAGGTTTGGATCTTAGACTATAACCTATCGGTCCTAAAAACAAAATGAGTTCTGGTGGGTTAACATAATACTATGCTTATAGAACAATATTATTTCAATCAAGCGAAATGCCATAGGAGAAAGGTAACCTTATGACGCATGCCATATTGCTTTTATAAGTTCATATTTAGCAACATAGAAATAATACGAATATAGTCGTTAATGGATTCAACTTACTTGTCAGTAATATACAAATAGACGCTACAATGTTAAATATCAAGTGCCAAAATTTAAGCTTATTTAAAAAAAAAACTTTCACCCATCTGTTAAAATAAAAATATACTCGTAATTTTGCGCACATGTGACCCGCTTACTGTAGAGAAACCCAATATCATTGCCGAATACCAGAAATTTCCTGAGAACGGTGTTTTCGTGTAATAAATATAAATGAATAGTCGCTTAGAGACCAAGAAAAATCAAACATTATAAATTTCGTGAGTTTTTAGGTTAATAGATAAAACTTTGAAGTTCGGCTAAAATTTTAAAAGAAAAAAGGGAACAGGTTGAGAAATCAAAATTATAAGACTAATAAAAAATTATGACGAAGAGTAAATAAAGTACCTACCTGCGTTTTATTTTTGTAAAAATATATGACAGATTTAGAACAGTCTTTGATATGATATTTTGTATATCACCATTTTATTTTACCTAAAATACAATACATATATAATTTGGCATTTTAGCTATTGTTATCGACGATAGGCGATATCGCGGCGCGCTGCCGGCGTTCAAAATTTTTTGCTAAATTAATTTGTTTTTTTTTACCACAACTCACAATTACTTGCTTACATACATAGGTGAACATTTTATTAAGATTTAAATAGTTTTAATTATTTGATATTTAGTATTTTCTAAGGCTTATTTTGTAGTCAAGTGTTGAAATATATTTGAAATCTCTTATAACAAACTGCTACATTTTTAATATAAATAATATCATTTTGATTAGTTCAACAAACTCGAAAAGAAATATCAAAATATTTGGGCCGTGATATTGAACCATATTTCTGTCAACTTGCTGTCAAAATAACAAGATATGATACACACTAATGATTTTTTTCTTGACAGCAAAGTATAATCAACATTTTTAATACAGGAAATTTATTAAGTTGTTTTAAACGTAATTCAGCGGACAAACGGTTGAATTGCGTTCAAAAAAACTTAATTCAGGAATATAATTAATATTCCGAGTTATTTTGTCAATAATCAAATACCAAGGAAAATAGCTTTTATTCATTTAATATCAGGGTTACAAACGTGACGGCTTACGTATTAAATAGTGTTTTCTATATTTAACAGCGACCAATAAATAAGTTACATTTCTTATAAAAGGCTAAATTTAACCCACGGTTAAGCTTGCAGTTGAATAATTGAAAAAGTAGCTCTGTTACTCTTAATATCTTCAACAATATCTGTTCAAAGTTTCATGATGGTTGGTTCCATGATGAAGGAGATTTCTTGTGAAAGTGAAATAAATAAATAAATTGTTATTTGTTATTATATTAATAAAGATCTACAATAAATTAGATATACCATGCGAATAAGGATGCAGGTGATCGTGAAGACAGGTATACTAAGTATACTAAGTGGTAGAGTTTCAAAAACGGCTAGCCTAGATTGGTACTACCGTCTTAGCTTTTTCTGCCGCCATAACGTCAATGCTTGCCGTTGAAATGTTCCGGTTCAAAAGGTAAGGTAGCCGGTAACTTACTTTTGCCTAGTAGAGGCCTAGCAACGAGGTTGGCAACGCACATTACCACTTTTGGTGTCTCTAGCATGAATTTCTTACTACAGGAAATCCATCTGCTTGTTTGCCTTTTAATATCATAAAAAAGGTCGACGTTTCACCAGTTTGACGTCGAATCTACGAAACCAGCGTGTTTGAACCTAAAAAGTAAGAGCTATGCAGATCTGGAAGAATTGTGACACTTGGCACTCGATACTTTCGGAAGGTATTTCGTCTGAAGATGCGTATGTGTTTGTTCATCTCACTTTTAAAGTTAGATTCACTTTACACTTTCTTATCCTCGGCATTCAGTAGTGTCAGAACCTGCACCACATGATATTACAGATTATGTTCTGTAATGTATGCCTCGAAATGACGTGCTGCGCCTTTGCTCTGAAAACTGACGCATTAACTTACTTATCTTATTAAGATTCCAATTCCCTAAGGGGACTAGAATTCTAAGTCCCCTAAGGGGAGGCAGAGAGTATGGACTATCTGAAAATTTAGTTGTCTTACTGCGAATATTAATAACCTTTCTAAGATAAGAGATTTTGTTCCTTTCGATAAGTTACCGGCCAATCACTGTTATTTATTAATAATTTATAAAAATATCTTAGCAACTAGAATAAACTCTAGTTGGCCTATCTTTATCTGTAGATAGGTTATTAATATTGGCCGCAAGTTTTCAACAGAGGCGCAATTCAAAGTTTTCATAGAATTAATTTACAATAGCGTCATCGACTGTAGAGTATAGCATCGTAAACTCATGAATAGGGCTGATTTGCATTCTTGTAACCAGTTTTTAATCTTTAAAATTTTACCTTAACCTTGCTTATATATTTTGACTGTATGTATATTCGTAAAAAACATCATCATTTGTTTAAAACAAGTGTTAATATTTTAGGAATTTCACATTTTAGAAATAGTGAGAAATTGCATGTGTTTAGTCAAAAATGTCGTATTTATAAATGTGTACTATATGTCAATTCGTATATGCAACATAAATCCTGATAGTCTTAAATCCCTGCCTTTAAAAATGTTTCGAAAGAATCTATTTGGTTGTTTGGTAAAGCTTACTAAAGTGTAAACGATTTTTTTGCAGAGAAGTTTAATAGGTAATTGTTTTTCTTAATACTAATTTCATAGACTTTTCTCTCTCTTTTCCTAATTGGCTAGGTTTGTAAACGGTGTCAGTTTAAGGTAGATAGGGTTAATCCTGGTTGCCGGGGAGTTTGTTTTGCCGTTTCTTCTCCTGACTGGCTGGGTCTGGAAATGGTAGCAGCTTGTGGTAGTTAGGGTTCAACCTAATCATATTTTAAAATTTTGTTCAAATGTTAAATATCTGTTATAAATTTTAATAATAAATATGTAAATGTTTAAAAAAATATTTGCACACCACAATGTGGTAGAATATGCTGGTATAAACAAATATCTTTTGTAACAGCTTCTAACACACATAAATAAGTTTCATTACATAACATACATCTTTATACTATAATTTACTATAGTTAGTAGTAAAATAGAAGTCGAGTTCAAGGACGATGCATCATAATCTAAAATCGTTTTCCCGTATAAGCCCATTTGTAACGTAGCCCGTAAACTTTTAAAAGGCGATAAATCGTAATCGATACCGGAATTCCCCATCCTTTATTGCTTATTTTTATTGCTGTTTTATGGTGCTGGTTAATGATATGATGGTTATATCCTTTCTTAACTTATAACTGCGAGTCATTTTTAAACGACTTTGAAAAATTAGGTTGTTTTTTTCTATTTTTATGTTTTTTAATCAATTTCTTCGTAAATACTGAAGCATTTTTTTAAAGATTGAATATCCGATGTGCTCTCATTGTTACCAAGTCTGGATCTCATTCATCTTTCCTCTGCCAAGCAGCTCGTAAGAGGCGAGCGATGGTTCAACGGGCCATTATGGACAAGACCACTGGTGGTAGAGAGCTCTGCGACTTGCAAGCGTTTATGAAAGGACCCACCGACATAACTATTACTGCCGCCATAATGACAGTACAGTACTACTATTTAAATTATGCGCTTCGGCTTTACATTTTTCACTCTTTTTACACTTTATACTTTTACTTTTAAATTGGCTGACCTACTCTAAATTAAAGCGATATGATAAATTATGTGTAATAACAACTCTATATATATGTATTTTATATTTAAAATACATTCGGATTTCCGAAGCTTGACGAATATAGCCGAAGCGCATAATTTAAATAGTACTACTGAACCACGTTATGACTCAATGGTAATGTAGCCGGTAGACTCTCTCACGGGATAGCAACCCTCCTACTGCGTCCACGGTTTTTATGGACAGAAGAGACGGTTATCTCCATGAGAAAAGCCGTGTGCTTGCTTCTCTAATCACACAAAGAAACTTAAACTAACTTAAAGTTGAACAGTCTTTCTGCTATTCAATTATTAGTGAAAGACAGCGAATAAGCAAATGGCTGTCCTGATGGTACGAGGCAACGTGTTATAGGTGCGTCGTAATCCTGAGGCCGGGATGGTAGGCTTATTGTACAAGACTACCTACCTAACGGCCCGTTCACACATGTCTCCGTTTTACTTTTCCGTTTTATCGTGTACGTTTTTTTTTCGTCGATGGCGTATGTAGTTGTATTAGCGACTTCACACATGGCACAGTATTCTGTATACAGTAAAAAATATCGTTCCGTAAAAAAATTACATTCCGTTTTGTCATCGAATACTGGACGACGGAACAGTAAAAATATACGGATACGTAAAATTTTAACGGATAGATACTGTGTGCGTGGCGGGCGGTGTGTGCGGGGTGTAGAAGGAAATTTTGACGTTCTACGATTTAGTAATGAAGTCTCAATGAATAAGATATAGTACCTACTACTATTTAAATTATGCGCTTCGGCTTTACAATTTTTACTGTTTTTGCACTTTATACTTTTATTTTTAAATTGGCTGACCTAATCTAAATTTTAGCGAAATGATTAATTATGTATTAACAACTCTATACATATCTTTAAAATACATTCGGGTTTCCGAGGTTGGGCGAATATAGCCGATGCAGGTAGTTTAAATAGTACTACTATATAACCGTATTAAAACTACGTCCAAGCTTCAGTTTGCGAAACTCCGTGGTTAAACCAAGAGCTTTCAACTTTATTTGAATCATAAGTCCGTTTGTGATTGCATTGAATTTCTTCAAATGCGGCTCTTCCGGCGAACTTTAGTTGGAAGCTCGTAATGAAAAGGAAACTTGCCATGTGCTGTTCGCAGGTGATCCGACTCACAGGACTTGTTAGGGTTTAGTTCCTAACTAACTTTTCACTAAGCCAAACTAAACTTTTACCGTAGTTTCTGGGTTTTCTAATTAAAAGGTCGCTATCCAAACTAAGTATACTCTAATTTAACTGTGTTTGTAGTTTTGGAACTTGCGTGTTGCCATACGTTAGTTAATAAAATAAAAATAATTTTTACACAAAAATATTTTGTTTTATGGTAATGGAAGGCAAATAAGCAGACGGATTTTCTGATGGTAAGAAATTCACGCTGCCTAGAGACACCAAAGTTTGTAATGGTGTGTTGTCAACCAGAGGCTGGGATGTTAGGCCTCGAGCAATAGTGAGTTTAGCGGCTACTTTACCCTCCGAATCGGAACACGCCAACGGCAAGCATTTGACGTTAAGACGGCAGGAATAGGTAAGGCGGTGGTATCAACCCTAGCTAGTCGACATCTAGTTGGATGTGACGGTGTTAGTGACGGTAAGCCACATAAAGCCAAGTAACAAAATACATAATTTATCTAATTTGTTTTTATAAACATTATAAATGTATTTAAGTAAATACGTATCTTTATGCCCGTATCCCTGAATATTTAGGAAGATGTAAAACCTGTTCACCAGCGATTAGTAAAAAGTACTACTTAGACCAAATTGTGGTAGACGGCAAATCGATCGTCAACTGGGTGCTTAGCCAGTATCGGGCAACGTTATTTGCAATTAATGAAACAAACTTTAAAATAACTGGTTTTGAATGTATTCTTAAAAGTAACTAGCTAAGCTGACAGAAGTTGTCCAGTCCTAACAACGACTATTATTTTTTAACCGTTTTCTGCCAATAACTACGCAACAATAAGAATTTACAAAATGGTCTATCCATTTACGCGTGATAAGATGATCAAGGGGAATGGAGGTTCATTTTTAACTGGCTACTAAAAAGGAGCGCTTATATTTTTTTTCGGTACTCCCATAGTTTTATACTTTGTTAATGGGTTTTATTTGGAAGAGCGTATTTTTGAGATGGTCTCGTTGCCATCATGGCTAGATCTGATAAATTTGTGGGAAACCATAAAAAAATACTTAATTTTTGTATATATACTTACTGTAATTGAAGTTTACTGCGCCTAAATTATCTTTGTATGTTTATATTAAGTGGCACATTGTTTGTTAGCAAAGGATTTCTAAACTACTTAACCGATTTTAAACAAATATGCACAACTTGTGCAGTTTGGTATAACTTGAAAGGTAGGATAGCGTACAACTTAATTTAAACAGCTATTTATTTATAAATTTATCACACGATTACTCGACCAATAATAAATAAGTATAGATATTTTTTGTCGAAAGAGAGGTACAATTTGATCAAAATGGGACGAGTGGTTTTCGAGTCATATTTAACAATGCCTTTACTTGTATTTGTGTACTTATACGGCTTGGAATGAGAGTGAAATTACTTTTTTTTAAGTTATTTAATAATTACCTGTTCATACTAACCAAGCCATAAATGTAGCGCTTTTATGTAAAAAAAAAACACAAATTCATCTTATCATGGCTATAAAAACAAACTCGCTGGGGGCTTTAAGCTTCAGTCGCGTCAAAGCGAGCGAAGCTCCAAAGCCTCGTTCCCTAATTGACAGCACATCGCATACCTAAGCTTAGCTAAAATTAGCTGTGAGTCTTTTTTAAGCTTTTTTGTGCTTGAAAAAGTTGCATATTCTGGTGGTGATAACTTTATTCATGAACCAACATATTACATTACTTTGAAGGATTTGTAATTCCTGAATGATCTAGTGGTTCGGCATTGGCGTTGACTTCACGTGGTTATGGTTTGGATGTTTAGGCAATCCTTGGGCAAACTTAAAAACTTATATTTTTTTTAAAAATGTTCGGGAATGGATAAGTATCCGGTTGGCAATAGACTTGGCAGACAGACTTTGGCATCGTATTATTTGGACTAAAAATTCAATTCAGCTAATCCAAGATGTGCCTGTGCCTAAAGGCCATATCCTCGAAGAATAATTATATGTGTGAAGATACTTTTTGAACGTATTTAAATTGTTTACTCTTTAGGAATATGAATCTTAAAAGCACTAAATATAATTTTCAATACATTTCTTTTAAAAGCAGGCAAACGAGCAAGTGGTTCACGCGATGGAAAGTGATCACCGCCGCCCACGGACATACGCAACACCAGGAGTATCACAGATGCATTGCAGACCTTTAAAGGAATGAGCATGCTCTTTTCTTAAAAAGGTTAGGAACCTTTAAAGAACTCAGAGAAACAAAGCGACGGACAGAAGTTTTGATAATTATTTGAAAAAAAAAATGGCTTTCTTTTAAAATCTGCTTCATTTTATTTAGTTGCTTATGTACTCACTAAACGATACACTTATCAATGGCTGCGAAGAAGATTAAACTTTTGCAAAGACCAAAACTTGTGCATGAATACATACAATTTTCCAATTTGAAACAAATCAAACTTAATTTGTGTAATGAAATATCACAGAATATGAAATATTATTGCAGTACTTTCACAAAATTCAGTTAATTTTAATAATAGCATGCCTGTGTAATGAATAAAATTGCTGACGTACAAATTTGGTGCTACAATTTCATACATTTACTATTAAATGGGATACTGCGAAACAAAACCGACGCAATCCCAAAGTAACCATAGATTTTTGTTTTTAAATCAGGACAGTTTGATTTTTTTGTGAAATATTCCTGCTGGTAGAGTGCTTTGCTGCAATTTACCAGGGTAAGGTACCTTCTTACCTTTTCCTGCTGCTATAAAGCCTACCCTCCGAACCGGGCAATACAGGGTTATTGTCCGGTTCGGAGGGTAGGCTTGCACAAATGTTCTAACATCCCGGCAACAGGAAAGCGAAGCACTTGTAACATTTATGGTTTTTAGAAATCAAGTTAGCCGGCCCTTATTCACAAGATTAGTGATAGTTTAGCCTATTTATTAGTATATGAACGACGACAATAAAAACAATGGAACTAATGCTGCCCGGGATTGGATATATGCCTGGTTGACGAAAAGTTTGCCACCTTTCACATTGTGGGACTAAGTACTTGGGCCGTTTAATGGTAGGTGTCCTAGTTCTGCTTTTGCCTATTTCTTCAGAGATACGGGCGTGGATATATTTACTTCAAAATTAATGTTGCATTTTCTGCATAATGCAATCTTGGTTATAGAAAATGGTTCACTTTCGTTGTCTTGGTTTTTTAGGAGCTTTTTTAAAACACGAATTTCCAGAGAAAAGACTTATATTTTACAATTGCTACTGATTAAGGATTATTAATTAAGGAAAATAATACTCATGTAAATTTAGTTATATTATTTTTTGCACTCTTATAAATTTCAAGGGTAATAAGATTTAAAACATACAAAATATGTTTACATTTTGTTGTTTCGATTAAAAAACAATAAAGAGATAAACAGAAAATTAACCTATAATTAACAAATTTATGGTCACTTTAGGTACCACAAAATGTGCAGCTAAGTCTTTTCAAATGTGTAATAATTAGGATTTGAAACCATTTGCTCGTTATAAAGGATTATTCACTGGTAACTCGACTGCTATGTGTTTCACTGCTGCAAACATTACCTATACCTTTATGTGCTCCCCTCAGGCACTAAATGTGATAAATATTAGGAAACACTTTTGTCTTATTATTTTCTCCAACTCCAAAAAGAGTGGTTATCAATTCAACTTTTGTATATATGTAACACTATTACTATTACTCAGCCAATAATAAACCGATTTTGATAGTTCTTTTTGGAGAAGTAGGTCTTGATTTTTAGGTGGTCTTATATCAATTTTATCGTAGACTCTTTCGAAGAAAATATAATCTAATCGCGAATTGTTAACAAGCAGTTATCGTCGGTTTAAATTATTAAAAGTCTTATTCTTCTTCAATATATCGTTTATTTTTAATTTTATATAAGTTAGTATGCATATTTTCAAAATTAAGTTTGCCGTAAAACGTGTAATTCGTAAGAAATAAATCATTATTAAATTTATCGCTTAAAAGATCCAAATACACTGCTAAAAAATGTAAACAAACGTATAGCAGTTGTATGTGTGTGTATAGTAGTCTTTTTTTTATTTTAAACCAATTTACATAATGAGGAGGCTCTTATTACCATTGCATTAACTACGTTTTTTATCATGTGATTCCTTTTTGTTGATTCTCTTTCTCATTCAAATTTAATCAAGATTTATTAAATGATTTTCCAGTTCTACCTAATGGTTATGTGTAAAAATATAAATATCAGAGATATTAAGGCTCTAGCTCAAGATCGCTACCTCTGCAAGCTGGAACACGACATTCTCCGAGAGGGAGACTGTTAATATACTGAACATGTAAATAAGGTATTCAATATTATGATTTGAAAGCCATTTCCTGCTGCAATGGATTATTCACTGACATATACATATGTCATGTGTTGCACTGCTAGCGGCCGCAACCAATATCTAAGTAATTCGGCATACCTCTTCCATATAATGTAACATACTAGGAAACTAGTATGTAGCATGTTAAGATCGTTAAGTTTTGTTCGATACACATGTTTACATACGATTTAAAATATTGGTGATGTTAATAGTGAAGCCACTAATATAACTACTGGTCGCCCATTGGTCGAAATTCGAGTATAATAAATTTTAATATCTTGTTGATAGGAACGCCATCTTCATTTCTCTAGACCAACTACTTTGTTTCCAAACTTTTTAGTGCGCCATCTGTGATCTTTTATCGTTATCATCAATATATTTGTTTGTGTGTGTCAAATGCATGGTAGTACGTGTAATGTTTTATTTTTTTTAATTAATGCACTTTATAAACATTTTCATAAAAATATTTACGTCCTGCACTTCTCCTACACATAAACTATAAATGTGCGAAATTGCATACTCCTCCGTCAGCGCAATTTTCGTAAAAAGGGGTCCAAGTTTTTGCTTCACGTATTAATATACAGATAATTACTTTAATAACCTCAGGATTTTGTCTTATTTGTCTACACATTGTACTGATAGTTTATAATTAAGCGCGGTAAAATTGTAAAAACCCACTCTAACTTTTTCATTAAGTTATTTGATTGGATTTTCTTGTCAAAGAATGCAAATGTTTCCGAAATTGTCTCACAAAAATTTTATCAATATCTTTGACTGGCTCGTTGGTTGAGTTGCAAGTGCATAAGCCTAACTCCACCAACCAACCGCGAGGTTCAGGTTCGATTGCCGATGGGGGCAGGCATTTGTGTGATGAACATTTTGACTTTTGCATTTCCGGGTCTGGGTGTTTATCAAATTTAATCTAGTAGATGCCAGGGGCAGGCGTAAAGTTCAACGTATGTTTATATGTCAATCTTTACACCAAAATAATTAAAAATTCTAGTTTCTGATATAATAACTTAAAAAAAGTAATAATCTCTGTGGTCTAGCGGTTCAGTTGTTAGACTTGACTGCATGAGGTCCCGGGTTCGATTCCCGGGTCGAATAACAAAAAGAAGATTGGGTTTTTCCAATCTAATATATATAAATCTCGTGTCACAATGTTTGTCCTCAATGGACTCCTAAACTACTTAACCGATTATAATAAAATTTGCACACCATGTGCAGTTCGATCCAACTTGAGAGATAGGATAGCTTACATCTCAATTTATCGCGGGCGAAGCCGCGGGAAACAGCTAGTTTTCTTATAAAAAAAAACGTTGCTCGGGATTGGATATGTGCCCGATTGGCAATAGGCTTGCCACATTGTGGGACTTAGTGTCTTCGGCTAGTCGTGGGTGCCCTGGTTGTGCCTCGCCTACGTCTTCAGGGATGTGGGCGTGAAGATACTATCATAACTTTTTATGTACAAAACTTGTTAGACAAACAATTAATTATCCTCGCTCATTCATAGGAGTATTTATACAGGCTTTTGCTACTAAGTGTCTCGTTTCAAGCTCTCATGTGAAACAAAGAGTCGCAAAAGTTTTCTCTGAAAATGTCCCATCCACGATTTGAAGAACGCGTCTTCAGACACGAAATGAAATTTGTGCTATGTAAGAAACAAGAGTTTTAAAGTTACACTTTTTGTTTTGATTGTCTTTGAAATATCTTCACGACAATATTCATGAACTGGTAGGCAGACGACTACAACTAGATGCAGGTACCATTTAGGATAACATCGTATGAAATGACGATGTAATTATTTTAACTAATAATAAACCATAAAATGAAAAAAATGAGGAAACTACTAGGATGCAAATTAGCTTTCAAGTCCTAGATTGTTCATTTTAATTAGTACACAATCTGGTTTTACCAAACTATTGTTTACACACTTAATATGTCATGCTTGATAAAAATGATAAATAAAATATTTTATTGTAGATAGACTCATGAAAAGCATCATTAATGAGAAACGAAAGTATTTTCTTGTGCATCATTACTGTGTCTAGCGCCTCTGTGGTCTAGCGGTTCGGGTGTTGGATTTGACTGCATGAGGTTCCGGGTTCGAATCCCGGGTCGGCCAACACAAAGAAAATTGGATTTTTCCAATTTTCTAATAAAAAAATGTTGGTCGGGATTTGAAATGTTCCCG
>NJDC01005888.1:103985-118045 GCA_002245475.1 Calephelis virginiensis | reverse complement strand
GCGTGTTTGCACATTCACACGCACATGCGAACACTCACTTACACACATTCAGTAACAAAAACATTGTTATTTTATTTATTATAATTATATATTTATAAAACCCAAAATAAAAAGAAATTTAGTGATGTAAGTACATACTTATAATAATAATAATAATTAATAATTGATTTGTTATTAAATTGTAGGGTTTGTTGTTTACATATGTGTAGAAATATGAAACTAATAACTATTTCCTTGTATTATTACTAAAATTTTATTTTTGCTTATTTTGTTCTTATTACAATGTTCTGTTTTTCTACCAAGAGTGTAAAGGAATACAATAGTATCCATGATCTGAAGTGGGGCCTGGTGATCTGCTCACACAGGGTATTCTAGTTGCAGATACCAGTCTCTTACTATGTTATTTGGTTTTGAATATAGGTTTTGTTAAACTGTATGTAAGAGAAGTAAATTGATTTTGATTTTTTTTTCATACTTTTCATTACTAAAGGGGTGGTAGAGATGTAAAACTAAAAATATAAATTAGGCTATAATTAATTAACGCGTAGGCCTATTTCGTTTATTGTTTTCTTATTTTATAGTATATTATTTATAGATTGCCATTTTTTTAACAAGTCATTAGTTTTTTAGTTCAAAGGAAGGCAAATACAAGTTAATAACTTTTACTAACAGACCTTTACAAAACTAGCGAAAATCAACAAAATGTTTTAACTGATTCGGTACACTGTCTCGGGAAGAAAGGATCGGCAAAAAACCTTAGATTGTTTTATTTATATGCTTATGTAATATTAGTTGTAAGTTCATAAAAGAGCTGTTTTCTATCTCTGTTAAAAAAATATCTTCACACCCATATCCTTGAAGAGGTAGGCAGAGGTACAACCAAGGCACCCACGACTAGCCGAAGTCACTAAGTCCCAAAATGTGATAGGTGGCAAGCCTATCGCCAACCGGGCACTTTTCCAATCCCGACCAACATTTTTTTTTATTAGAAAAATGCAAAAATCAAATTTCCTTTGTGTTGGCCGACCCGGGATTTGAACCCGGGACCTAATGCAGTCAAGTCCGACACCCGGACCGCTAGACCACAGAGGCGATTCTATCTCTCTTACAATCATAAACTACAATTAAAGGATATAGCGCGATAGTTTCTACACTTCCTACTGTCAGCGTTTGGTGCAATTCCATTCTAGACATAGTTTATCGAAATTGCGAGATGTAAAATGGCCCAATAAATAATATCTTTATTAAGAAAAAGTTTGTAATTGATAAACTTACAAACCATTACACTGATGCTTGTCCCATAACCATTTGAAATTTCTATAACCATTTGAAATTTCTATAACCATTTGAAATTTCTATAACCATTTGAAATTTCTGTAACCATTTGAAATTTCTATAACTTTTATCACTGATCAAGGGGCTTATTGCCTATCGTTTAGTGATGATCACTGGGTAAAGTGTATATAGTATCTTCACGCCCTTATCCCCGAAGAGGTTGGCAGGGGCACAACCAGGGTACCCACGACTAGCCGAAGATACTAAGTCCCACAATGTGATAGGTGGCAATCCTATCGCCAACCGGGCACATATCCTATCCCGAGCAACATTTTTTTTTTAGAAAATTGGAAAAAAACAATTTTCTTTTGTTGCCCGACCCGGGATTCGAACCCGGGACCTCATGCAGTCAAGTCCAACAACTGAACCGCTAGACCACAGAGGCGATACTGGGTAAAGTGTACATCAAATACTTAGTTGTCAAATAAAGTGTTTTATATTTCCTATTATCAGATCTCTAGTCATTTGACAGCTATTTGATGTACACTACCCAGTGATCACAAAAAAGGTACCCAATTAGCCCCCTGAGCTACTGGTGATAATAATTTTCGTAAAATATTCATAATTGACATTCCTAAATAATGTTACATTTATCTTAGTGTTGAAAACTGTATGAATATAGTTGTAAAAGTTTCTTAGAATAGCGAAAAAACAAGGAAGTCATGAAATTTTTATCGTAAATTAAAAAATAATAACGTCGTTCCTTTAAAATAACAGTTGAAACTTAAAAACAAAATCGTAGCGTAGGGCTCGAGCTGCTGGGCTATTCAGTATCTTTTTAGTAATGGTCACTAGGTAAAATGTGTGCCATGTTTTATATTTGCTATCTCCATTGTATTTCTGTTTGTCACTGGAGACAGCAAAAACAAAACACGTAATTTGACAGCTATTTGATGTACACTTTATGTCATTTCCAAATATTACTAACTCTCTTAAATATACCGGCCTCTCTTTCATTTTGTCAATAATACTCTCTAAAAGAGAGGCCGGTATATTATAAAGTCAGCAATATTTGGAAGTAGCATTCGTTCTTTATTGAATGTGTAACCTCCAGTAGTAGTCTATCGCCTTATGGTTATTAATATTTTTTATGTACTAAGATAGCGAACAAGCAGACGTTTGACCTGACGGTAAGAGATAACCAACGCACAAGCCGCGCCAAAAATAAAGTCTCTTCACGCCCATATCCATGAAGAGGCAGGCAGAGGCACAACCAGGGCACCCACGATTAGCCGAAGACACTAAGTCCCACAATGATAGGTGAGATGCCTATCGCCAACCGGGCACACATACAATCCTGAGCAACATTTTTTTATTGGAAAATTGAAAAAAACACACTTTCCTACTGTTGCCCAACCCGGGAATCAAATCCAGGACCTCATGAAGTCAATTCCAACACCTGGACCGCTAGACCACAGAGGCGAAATATAAACAATTTTCTGGCTATCTTATTTTCCATTACATCAATGGCGAGCATTGATTTTGTGGCTTCAGAAATGGATGAGTCTGTGGAATCTACGAATTAGGGTAGGCTATTGCATAATATTGTGTCACTTTGTTTTATTTAAATACTAGCTGTTAGCTGCGATTTCGTCCGCGTTTTCACAGGAACCCGTTGCGCGATCGAGGTTAAAAGATTTAAGACTATATGTTAATCCAGGTCACAATCTATCTGTGTTCCAAATTTCAAACAAATCCGTTCAGCCATCCGAACGTAAAAGAGTAGCAAACATCCATACATACATACTCACAAACTTTCGCATTTATAATATTAATAGGATACGAGTGACCGAGTGCTCTATGAATACTGCTTTAACCAAAGTCTAAAGGTTCTGGTAGACTTGAGTATTCACTTGTAATGAGCATTTGTGCGAATGTAACATCACATAGAAATAATGAGAACATTTTAGCGAACATTCTATCGAGCGTTCTGGCGAGCATTTCTTTGAGCATTTGCCGAGAAAAGCTCCGCGCCCCACCGCTCTGAGACGTCTCTTCCCGCACCCCTGTTGCTCTGTTTCTTTGTTTTTCACGTAATGAGAATTACCAATGTATATATATGCAGCACACGCGACCGTTAAGTCTGACATCATCGTTAAGAATATTTTTAACGAGCATCGACTAGAGCGTTCACTAGAATGCTCATGAAAATGTTCATAGCAATGTTTGGCTCTATGCTTGGCTTGGCTCGTTGTTCAGTTCGACAAATAAAAAAGCGGCGAATACTCGATGTTCCGTTATAAGTGAATGTTCAAGTCTATCAGCACCTTAAGGAAAATTTGTTACGGAATATGTCAATGACTTATCACATTCAGCCTCGGACGTGGGTGTAAAGCAAACGCAAGCTCAGAGAGTTGTTAACCCCTTAAGCATACATCTATCACAACACAAAGTGCTTAAAATAATTTAACTTGTGTTCTATATTTGGAATTTATAAATATTAATTAAAGACCGGTTGCAACTTAAATTGGTTTGTTATTTCTGATGTTTATGGTCCTGTTAAAGACTAACGGCCAATATCAATAATGTATCTCTATAGCTATCTCTAAAGATGGATTTCAAGCAATCTAGATAGCTGAGTATCCGCCGGCCTATCCTATACCTAATTGATTGATATTGTCGACAAGATAAACCATATTTATCCTGTCCATAGATATGTTATTGGCAAGCGATTACAAATATGGATCAAAATATCAATCTTGGACACCAAGTTTTGGATTAGGATTGATTATTAATATTTCCCGTAAAGCGTAGTTTTCTGTTGTAAGCACATTATATTCACGCCCAAATTCTCGAAGAGGTAACCAGAAGCAGAAGCAACCAGGGTACCCACGACTAGTCGAAGACACTCAGTGTGACGGAAGGCAAGCTGACATTGAAAATACTGATTTTCTATTTTTTTGTTTCCCAAACCGGGATCGAACCTGGTACTTCAAGAAGTCAAGTCGGACACCATACTACTAGAACACAGAGGCTATAGATCACTTTTTAAGCACATCATTTTTACCCTACTATGCATGTATGAGTGTTTGTCCCGTTGTGGTGTTCTAAATATTTGATCGACTTGTTGGTCGAGGGCCAAGCGTGTACGGCTAACTGCACCTACCAACCTCAAGGCTCGGGTTCTATTCCCCGGGGCAGATATTTCTGTGATGAACATTTAGATGTCTGCATTTAAGGGTCTCGGTGTTAAAACGTATTGATTATATACTCTGCGTAGAAAGTACATACATGAATATATACATATCTACATGCCAAGTCCCTTACGGGGTAGGCAGAGAGTATCGAGTGCAAGACCTCACGATTCTGACAAACCTGTCTGGCTTCCTTCACATTAATTACCCTTTTCATACAAACATGCCGGTTTCGGAGACTCTTGACACCACCCTCGGATAATATCCGATTGATCTGTTCGTGAAATGTCATCCTTGGTCTCCCGGGGTACCTACATCCATCCACATTCGCATTGTATATCTGCTTTGTCAATTTTCATCTGTCATTCTTTCCACATGACCGAACCAGCGGAGCATGCCCTTTCGCATTTTAACACCAACACTTTCTTTCAATCCCACTCTTTCTCGGATCTGACTGTTACGAATGCGGTCAGCGAGCGTTACACCATAGATTTTCCGTAGCGCTTTTATTTCGACCGCATTTATCCTACTTTCATGCTTTTTCTGCGTAGAAAGTATTCATTCCCAAGGCTATAAATAAAACCATATTTTTTCAAACTGCCTACCTGTGTCACTTCTAAAAAAAGGCCATTGACCCAGCATAAAAGTTGGAATTTTTGCCAGCGCCTTATAATGGGATGGGCTTATAATATTTTAATTAGAAACATATTACTTTTGTGAATACACTTTTCCGTGCAGAGGATGCTTTGAGTAGCTCATTAAGGAATATAAGAGTCATATATGTTTTGAAATTTCAATTTAAAACCTCTTTACATTTTTGAGGGGAAACGGTCTGTATTATATAGACTAATCCCATAGGAATGGCTAATTAGAACGAGAGCAGCCATTACGGCTGTACGGATCTGGCGAGCTCCGATAATACCTTTTTGTGTTGTTTTTCATCGATTGGAGAGTTTTCTTTGGCTTCGGTTCAAAAATTTTTCCCTTGCTTGATAATCAAGGAAATAATATCATTTTAATCCTAGAAGAATCATGGTATAAATTCTTTTTCACCTTTGTTAAAACATGTTAAGTGAAAAATCAAAATTAGGTAGTTTCAGTGTTTATCTAGACATAATATTTTTAGACCACCTTGTTCGTTGATAGCTTAATGCCTAATACCACCGAAAAACTGAGAGGCTAGACTCAGACATCTATGTGATGAACCAACAAATATCTGCATTTCTGGGTCTGGGTATGTAGATTAAATTTATTCGGTAACTAGCTGCTACCTGCGGCTTCGCCCGCGTTTTCACAGAAACCCGGTGTGCGATCGGGATTTAAAATAGCCTATATGTTAATCCAGGTCGCAATCTATCTGTCTTCCAAATTTCAGACAAATCCGTTCAGCCATTCGAGCGTAAAAGAGTAACAAATATCCATACATACATACTTACAAACTTTCGCATTTATAATATTAATAGGATATGATTGAAGTAAATACATCAATAATATGTACTTATAACAATATGAATTTGCTATAGCATCGACTACGTCATTAAGTTCAACCTTATAACCAGTAAACTCAACAACCAACAGCGACCATAATGAATGGAAATGAAAAAGAGAAATGCAGTTGAATAAAATAATTGATTAATGAATGAATGAAAGTTTATTACTCGCTCTTGAGTAACCTACGAAATATTCATTGGTTATCGAATAACTCATTGGTTTATGATAAATGATCGAATGATTCATTGGTTCAGTTCAATCATGTTTTATAATGTACGAGCTTTTATTTCAATACCCGTCTCATCAAAACGTTTTTAGGGTAGGGTAGCCGGTAGATTTACTCACACAGCCTAAAATTATGTTTTTAAAGATGGCGACGTAGTTTATAAATAATGTATGTATATAGGAGTTAGTGCATACTATCAAGAGAGCCGCATGTTTAGTTGCTGCTTTATAACATGAAACATATGTAAAGTATCTTCACGCCCATATCCCTAAAGAGGTAGGCAGAGGTAACCAAGGCACCCACGACTAGCCGAAGACACTAAGTACATATGTAACGTTTTTAAATTACAAAATTTGGATTAGAAATAGTTTTTAACTGGTAGAGGTCAGTAAACAAGCATACGCGTCTCCTAATGGTAAGAGATAACTGCGGTCTATAGACACCATAGACGTTACTTACGTGAGGTTACTACTACTCCGTACCGAAATATGACAGTCATTATGGCAGTATACATACATACATATCTTCACTCCAAGTCCCTTACGTGGTAGGCAGAGATTATCGAGTGCTAAACCCCACGATCCTGGCAGATCTGCCTGACTTCCTTCACATTAATTGCCCTTTTCATACAAACAGGCCGGTTTCGGATTATGACGACAATATTAGACTAGTAAATAAGACAGTGGATCCCTACTTGGACAAGTTTCCGCACTCTACCAGTGCTCTTGTTGGCAATAACTTCAGTAACCTCTTAAGAGCTACCAAAGAGGCAAATTGAAGCAAACTGAAAAAAACAAGCCCGTCATTACCATATCATCTAAGTATAAAAAAACATACGTTATTGAAAATACCTTGAAAAACTAATTAGTCTGATCTTTATGTAATGTTTATATGACTACTTCTGAATCATGACTTGCCTTTGTTAAGAAAAACCATCAAAATTTATTGGTATTTAAGGAATAAACGAGAAGCAAAGCAAAGATCATATAGACATGTTGATAACCATCTTCCAGGAGCCGGTTAAAAAGAAACAGGCATTAAAATCATTACCACAAAATCTAAACTAATAAAAAAATATACGTTATTGAATAAAACTAATCAGTCGGATCTTGATGAAATGTTTATGGCACTACTTCTAAATCATGACCTGCCATTCGGAAGAAAAACCATCAACATTTGATCGGTATTCACCAAGTAGACGAGTAGCAAACAAAAAACATAAAGACATATTAATAACCATCTACCACGAGCAGGTTAAAAAGAAACAGGCATATAATGTATTTTAACTGTTGACGTATTTCAACTGTAACGAATGTTGTACCTTTTTTTTATGACATTGGAAGGCAAACAAGCATACGGATTTCCTGATTTTAAGAAATTCACGCCGCCTAGAGAGACCAAAGGTGGTTATGGTGCGTTGCCAACCTGAGGCCGGGGTGTTAGACGTCGAGCAAAAGTAAGTTTACCGGCTACCTTACCCTCCGAAATAAAGACGACGAATTGAATTGAATTGAAATAAACTTGTTCTAAGCTTACGATACCTCACGTTCCACCATAAAATCGCTACGCAATGAGATGAAATAGACAAAATTTACTCTACACACAGAGTGACGCAAACTGGATCGTAAAGCACAGTTTTATTGAGGAATAAACAGGTTTCCCTCAGACTCCCATTGACGAGCGTCGACTCTCAGCCTTATCCGCGTAATGAGCACTTTTATGTCAGTACCAACACGTAGCCATGGGCGTAAATAGAATAAGCCGGTGGAAAATTAGGGAGCGTGTGTATCTCCCTTAGAACCATTGAACTGACGCACTGATGTTTCGTGTTTGCTAATGACTTAAAATTACAGTTAAAATGTGTGCTGTTTTGCAAGGGCGAGTGTTTTATAATATTGCATTAATTTATTCACTTTCTCGTTTGTTACCTTTTCTGTAAAAATAGAAGGAATTGTCGTAAATATCATCAGCATCACAGGTTGGGCCGTTTAAATATGTTGTCCAAACCTATCAAAGAGAATATAAACACTACGCTTTCTTTCTTTCTTTAGGTTTTGGCATTCACGTTAGTATTTAGCCATTAGTCAAGTAGTAATTTGCATCAAAATTTATATTAATTTAAATTTATTTTAATTAGTCATCGGTCATAAGTCGTCAGCAAGTCATGTCAGACTCTTGGGTAAAACGGTGGCTTTTTTTACATAAGCTCATGTAGTGAGTTTTGGCGGCAACGAGGAAATATACGATACGCTAATTTCTTTATGATTATTTTATTTGTGCACTTTCACTGAACAAAATTGTACAAAATGCCACCAAAATTGTCTAATTTCACTCAATATTAACACGAAATTCAATAATTATGAAAAAACTTCGACTATCTTTTCTCTCTATGGCGCCAAAAACCAAACACTACGTTTGTTGTTGTTTTTTAATTTTATCCCAGTCGGGAAAGGCAAAGGATCTGTGTCCATACAGCCATGTCTTCCGTATTAATAAATCTTTTTCTTGTTATATATTTTCATTTTATGTCTTCCGTATTAATTCTTTATTTCAGTCATTAGTCACTATTTACACAGTCTTGTCTGGGTCTTGAGTAAAGCGGTGGTTTCGTTACACAAGCTCGTTTATGAGATTTGGCGGCAGCGAGGCAATTCACGATACACTAATTTCTTCATAATTATTTCATTAGTGCACTTTCACTGAACAAAATCAAACTAATTCCCACCTAAATTAACCAATTTTACTCATATTTAACACAAAATTCAATAATTGTGAAAAAATTAAGACCATCTTCATTCACGATGGCGCCAAAACTCCCAAACACTACGCTTAAAACTGTTTTTCATTTTTAATAATTTATTCCTTTCAAGGACAGGCTAAGACCATTAAGCCATACTGCCACGACTTCCGTATTTAAAAATTCTTTTTCTTGATCTTTATTTCCAATTCACTTCTTCAGTTTTTTTTGATATAGTCATAAGTCGTTATTGAATGTCATGTTAGGGAATTGAGTAAAGCAGTGGCCTCTTTACTTGAGCTCATTAAGCGAGATTTGGTGGCAACGAAGAAATACACGATACACTAATTTCTTTATAAATATTTCACTTGTGCACTTGGAGTGAACCAAATTGAACTAAATGCCACTTAAATTGAAAAATTTTACTCGTATGTAATTTTACTCGTAAATGCAACGTAAAAGTTTGTGTCTAAGTTCAATAATTACGAAGAATAATATGACTATCTTGTACGATGGGGCAAAAACTCCATTCTTTTTCGATTCTAATGACAAATATTCAGTTTACATATAAAAAAATCCTATTTCTACACAATTCGGGAATTGGAAGAGTTAGCCGTTAACTTTAATTATTTTTTTCTATATAATATGTATTTTTTTTTCTTAAAAGAACTCTAGAGATAAGACACAAGGGTGGTTTAAATTTGCAAGTATCAGTGAAGTCAAGGCAGTGAGTGATCTGAATTTCAAATACTAGCCACCATATGCTATATTGCAATAGTACAGAAAGGACATAGACTGGTAATTCAAAATAGTTAATAAGTTTCTTTAATACTTTCAAAAGAGAATTAAAACAATTGTTTAAGAATAATGCTGAATTAAATTTGGCCTTTGACTTCCGTTTGATGTTAATATATATCCAAAACCCTAAATATGTACACAAAACATTAGTACGTAAATTAATATTCTGGGATGGTTTGTCCGACGGTCCGACGAGTACGCATTTGTACTATAAAGGGCAGACGTTTACCTGAATTACGGGAATTTCTTGAACCCCTTATATTTATGTCACGAATTACGTAGGTTTGTCAGAAATAATGTGTTCTTGAAATAAATTTGCATGAACTTGATGAAAGAAAACTTAGGTATGTTTTTATTGAATTATTCAAAGGTCTATCATTGGGGAATGCTTGAGAGTTGTTTGGTGTGGTTCCTGCTGCCACTGAGTTTCACCTTCAGACATCGTTAGAGTTTAAAGTATCATGCCTTTCACATTGATGCATGTTGGCCTACAACTGCGCAATTCTGAAGACATTTCTTTACCCTGCAGTTCTTTGTAGAACCAGTTATGAAGGGCGATAATCCAAACGATCGGCAACTCATATATAAAACATCTCGTATTGCGTATGTCCAAGTGGCGGCGGTGATCACCTTCAGTCAGGTGACCTACTTGCTTGTTTACCTCTTCCATTATATTAATACGAGTAGCAAAATCTTTGGACCCCTTTTCCGATGGGGGAGTATGAAAATTGACACACTTATAGTTCATGTGTATGAGAAGTGCATTAAACTTTTTTTAATAATGCTTTTAAGTGCATTAAATCAATAAATAAAACATACTACTATGCATTTGACACATACAAACAAAAATATTAATATTGATAAGACCACTTGCCTTCCTGCCAGACAGCTCGTAAATGGCGAGCATAGGCTTACCGTCACTAACACCGTGACATCTGACTAGGTGGTAGAGCTTCGCAGTGACTCACCTGAATTGGTACCACCGCTTTACCTACCCCTGCTGCCATAACAGCATGACGTGTTCCGGATTGGAGGGTAAGCTAGCCCGTAAAATTACTTTTGCTCGAGGCCTAACATCCCGACCTCAGGTTGGCAACGCACCATTACCACAATTGGTGTTTCTAGTCGGCGTGAATTTCTTACCATCAGGAAGTCTGTGTGCTTGTTTGCCTTCCAATAATATAAAAAAAAAGATAACAATAAAAGATCACAGATGGCGCATAAACTTTATTCATAATGGTTGGAAACAAAGTAGTTGGTCTTGATAAGAGTAGATGGCGTTTTTAGCAAAAAGATAATAAACAACAGAACCCTTGTAATGCTTGAATATTATATTTTAATCATTTGTATTGAATAACTTATAATTAAAATGTATTATGGTGTAATTTCGACCAATGGGCGACTAATACATGACGAGCTTCAAGCGCGGCCACAAGCTGTCCACAGTTGTGGACACGATCCATCAGCACTTGTTTGTTGTCTATTGCAGTCTAGGCTGATCATATTGTATTCAATGCTTTATTAAAATAAAATAAAAACATTGCACTTGTCAGATTTTGGGGTATCTTGGTAATCATAAACAGTATAATCCGCCCCTGGCTGCAATAAATGAAAGCTGGTTGTACAGATTCCTTTGTCCTTAATCAGACTGTAGACATACCTAAAGAGACGTAGCCAGAACGGATGTAAGAGTTTTGGTTGATGATGTAGTGCTGGAACAAGTGAATGAAATTGTATATCTTGGTTGTGCTTTTAGCGGGGATGGAAGGTACACCGCGGATGAAGAGAGAAGAGTGAGTGTAGAGAATAGTGTGAATGGAGCGTTGGGTAAGCTATTCCAAAGCGAGGTTATGAGTCAAAAAGGTAGACTCGCTTTGTATAATTTTGTGCTTATTCCAACGTGATTGTATGGAAGCGAGAGTTGGGTTTGTCAGAAAGAGCATGAAAGTAGGATAAATGCGGACGAAATGAGAGCACTACGGAAAATCTGTGGTGTAACGCTCGCCGACCGCATTCGTAACAGTGAGATCCGAGAAAGAGTGGGATTGAAAGAAAGTGTTGTTGTTAAAATGCGAAAGGGCATGCTCCGCTGGTTCGGTCATGTCGAAAGAATGACAGATGAAAGATTGACAAAGCAGATATATACAATTCGAATGTGGATGGATGTAGGTACCCGGGGAGACCAAGGCTGACATTTCACGATCAGATCAATCGGATATTATCTGAGTGTGGAGTCAAGAGTCTCCGAAACCGGCGTGTTTGTATGAAAAGGGTAATGAATGTGAAGGAGCTGGGACGTTTTTGTCAGGATCGTGGGGTCTGGCACTCGATACTCTCTGCCTGCCCCGTAAGGGGCTTGGCGTGAAGATATGTATCTAATATCTGGAGTACAGCTTCTAATTAATTTGATTCGGCAATCCAAAGACAAGATGGAAGATACAATAATCAATCAACGGTAATCAAACTTACGTAAAAGGCGAGTCTCGCCCACAATATCGTATTATTATGTATCAAACATATAAATAAATCGAATCTACCAAATTTCAGTCGGATTAGTAGTTATAGTAACAATATGGTGAAATTAACTGATCGTTAATCTTAGTTTCGAAACTGTCGACAGTTTATAGTAATATAAACTTTTATAGTTGTAGCTTATGTTATTATTCGGTTAATCACTTTACAAATGCTACAGTTCTAATGTTTTGTGCCATAGGATGTATAAATGCCATCTCTCTTAAATATAATCTTAAAGTTCTCGTTTTCCTATTGGTATAGGTTTGGGTTCTTTGTGTAGAATAGACCATAGGACTCCCTTCTAGGCTGCTCTTACGAGCTGAGCTTTGGTTACGAGGGCCCTTAACAACAAGACTATTGGAAGAGTGCTGTGTTGTAACTTGCCCGGGCTGGCATTCATCGCCTTGCCTAATCCTGCCGCTATAATGCAGTGGCATATTCCTATCTAGAGGGAAGGGTAGCTGGTAGATTTGCACAGTGGGCCTAACACCCTGGTCACAGGACTGCGACAAAACTACAACCTCAATGTCTATAGGCCACGATCTCTTACCATGAAGAGAGCCGTTTATGTGTTTGCTGTAAACGCCATATGTAATTTTGGTCAGTGAGTTAGTCTGCTAGCTCATTTTGTGAAATTGTATGGTAGAGTCATGCATCAATTCAACGACGATTATTGTACCACTACTTGACCATTTTCTAAAGCCATAAAGTCAACGTTCACTATTGTCTTTTTCGAAAAGTAGCTTGCTGGTATTCTCACTTTAGCAATACGTTTGAGGTTGCAACTTCGGATTGATGAAGTCCGTTCTTCTTCGTCTGATACAAAATAACAGTAAAGAGTGGCCACTCTACCTCCTCATTGGTGGAGGGGGTTACCATACCTGCCTAACACCACCAATTAATAGTGAGGCTGGGCTTTGCTTTCCGACGGGAGTAGACATTTTTGTAACGAACATTTGTCCGCCTCCTTGGTCAAGTGGCTAGCGTACACACCTAACTACATTGAAAAACCGCGAGGCTCGGGTTCGATTCCGACGGGGGCAGGCATTTGTGTGACGAACATTTAGATGTCTGCATTTCCGGGTCTTGGTGTTTATTAAATTTATTTTGGTATACGTTAAGTATTTCTATGTATTACAACTGTTGAATAACACCCATAACAAAATAATATAATTTGCTTAATTTGGGGTTAGATTCATGTTTTTGTAACTTGTCCAGGAATATTAATTAATTAATTTATTTATTTAAATGTCTGTATTTCTGAATCTGTGTGTTTTAATGTATTCCAGTATCTATATATAGTATTTCTACGTATTAGTATCGTTGTCTATATCACAGTCATATAACTTGCATACTTTGGGGTCCGACCAATTTATGTAATTTGCCCAGAGACATTTGCTTTTTTTGTGAAAGGTCAGCGGTAAGGCACACGTGTCTCCCAATGGTAAGAGACTAACGTGTCCTATACACAGACGTTATAGGTGCATTGCTGTTGTGCGGACGGGATGTTAGCTTACGGTCCAAGTCTACCGGTTACTCTACCTTTCGGACCTGAACATGACAGTCATTATGGAAAGGAGTAGATAAGGCAGTAGATCCCTAGCCAGACAATTTGCTGGAAAACTCTTCCTAATTAGAGCTCACCTTTTACAAGCTGCTTGGCAGGTGAACAGGTGGTTCATTCTACTCAGACGTCCTTTTTTATGATAATGGAAGACAAACAAACAGATGGATTTCCTGATGGTAAGAAATTCCGCCTAGAGACACCAACGGTGGTAATAGTGCGTTGCCAAACTGAGGCCGGGATGCTAGGCCTCGAGCAAAA
>NJDC01005888.1:90212-102706 GCA_002245475.1 Calephelis virginiensis | reverse complement strand
GTAGACATTTTTGTAACGAACATTTGTCCGCCTCCTTGGTCGAGTGGCTAGCGTACACACCTAAATACATTGACCAACCGCGAGGCTCGGGTTCGATTCCGACGGGGGCAGGCATTTGTGTGACGAACATTTAGATGTCTGCATTTCCGGGTCTTGGTGTTTATTAAATTTATTTTGGTATATGTTAAGTATTTCTATGTATTACAACTGTTGAATAACACCCATAACAAAAGAATATAATTTGCTTAATTTGGGGTTAGATTCATGTTTTTGTAACTTGTCCAGAAATATTAATTAATTAATTTATTTAAATGTCTGTATATCTGAATTTGTGTGTTTTAATGTATTCCAGTATCGATATATAGTATTTCTACGTATTAGTATCGTTGTCTATATCACAGTCATATAACTTGCATACTTTGGGGTCTGACCAATTTATGTAATTTGCCCAGAGACATTTGCTTTTTTTTGTGATAGGTCAGCGGTAAGGCACACGTGTCTCCCAATGGTAAGAGACTAACGTGTCCTATACACAGACGTTATAGGTGCATTGCTGTTGTGCGGACGGGATGTTAGCTTACGGTCCAAGTCTACCGGTTACTCTACCTTTCGGACCTGAACATGACAGTAATTATGGAAAAGAGTAGATAAGGCAGTAGGTCCCTAGCCAGACAATTTGCTGGAAAACTCTTCCTAATAAGAACTCACCTTTTACAAGCTGCTTGGCAGGGAAACAGGTGGTCCATTCTACTCAGACGTCCTTTTTTATGATAATGGAAGACAAAAAAAACAGATGGATTTCCTGATGGTAAGAAATTCCGCCTAGAGACACCAACGGTGGTAATGGTTTGTTGACAAACTGAGGCCGGGATGCTAGGCCTCGAGCAAAAGTAACTTTACCGGCTACCTTACCCTCCGAACCGGAACACGTCAACAGCAAGCATTGGACGTTATGGCGGCAGGAATAGGTAAGGCGGTGGTACCAATCCGGGCGAGTCGCTGCGAAATTCTACTACCTAGTAAAGTTGCTCATGGACCAATACAGGGAAAAATATTATTATAAGCATCTTCACGCCCATATCCCTGGAGGGGTAGGCCGAAGCACAACCAGGGCACCCACGACTAGCTAAGACATTAAGTCCCACAATGTGATAGGTGGCAAGCCTATCTCCAACCGGGTACATTTCCAATTCCGAGCAACATTTTTTTTATTAGAAAATTGGAAAAACTAAATTGTATTTTTATTATTATTTAGTAACTATCCGGGTTTTTGGGGACGTTAAGTTTTTCACTTTATCAAATAATGAATTATTATTTATAGATTTCCAAAATAAAGCCATTAAGGGGCCATGTATGCTAAAATACGTCAGCAATATACTGTTTTTTTCATACAAAGCAATTATGGATCTTGGCGACAAAAATACACAAGATTAACATTAATATGCTTTATAAGACTAGTTTTTCCAAAACACGATTCATTTCACTTTGCTCCATAGAAAAAAATCAAAAAGTTAACCCTTTTTTGAAAGCAAAACCCATCTGTCTACTTCAATTATGAAAATATCGACACCAGAATTAACATAAACATAGTTAAGTATTATAATTAAAAGATAACTGTTTCAATTTTTATATATTTTTTCAACTTACTTTTATAGAGTCAAAAACAGTGATTTGGCGCTTAAGACATTTACTTTAGAGCGCAATATTTCATAGTAATCATGGAACGGGGGAGTGCGCTGATTGGCTCTTCTGGCTGACTAAGTATGGGGCCTTAAGGTAACGCTAATATCTCCAAGGCGTTATAAATTAAGTTCAACTGGCGAACAAGAAAGTTGACCGTCGCCGAACTATCAAAACCGTTTAATATTCACAGTATTAATTAGGACACTTCTCTTAGTTAAGTGGTGTTTGTTTAGTTAAACAACAGCTTGTTCCTGTTTCATGAGACCATTAAACTGTCCATCAAAGACTTTCATAGCCAATACCTATTAACAATAATGATAGTTATAATAAGTTTCTGATTACAAGAAAATATAATTCCGGGTATATGTTTTAGGTCTAGACTCCTTTGACGAATAGACCATCTGCCAGGCAGCTCGTAAAAAGTGAGCATAGGCTTACCGTCACTAGCACCGTGACATTTTACTAGGTGGTAGAGTTTCGCAGCAACGTCAATGCTTACTGTTGCCGTATTATAGTTCGGAGGGTAAGGTAGCCGGTAAACTTACTTTTTCTAGAGGCCTGACATCCCGGCCTCAGATTGGCAACGCACCGTTACTACCTTTGGTATCTCTAGGCGGCATGAATTTCTTACCATCACGTAACCGTACCTAGACTTGTCTCTTCTCCTCTTTGAACGTATTGTCACTGTTGAGCATCGAGATCTCATTTAATGTTTGTAAGTGCTGATTCCTAATCCACGAAAGTTTCCTGGAGTACCTGCCGACAGTTTCCGCTGTCTAAGGCTGACCGTTCAAAGTCCAGGGTCCCTTGCCACCCATCCTTTCAGTAATCGTTACCAAGTTTTGCTGAGTTATCTGACTGGATGTTTAAAATTTGCAGACATTCAATATCATTTGCTTTACCTTTAACTCCTTAAATATTTATACGTTCTGTAAGCTCAACATCAACATGCGGTACCAGCAACTCGTTTTAAAAATCAAGCGCTTTTTTACAGATGCTTTTAGTGTCACAGTCCCAGAGACATACAGAACGACCCAGAAGTCAAACTTTGTAATGATGTTTAGTCTTAAATCTAAATACTCAGAAATTTGTTCGAAGGGTTTTTCATGTATCTCAGTACTGAAATGCTCCATAAAAAAATTCACGCTACTATGAAAGTAGCGTGATTTTTTTTATATAATGAAAGGCAAACAAGCAAACGGATTTCCTGGTGGTAAGAAATTCACGCCACCTAGAGACACCAAATGTGGTAATGGTGCGTTGCCAACCTGAGACCAGAATGTCAGGCCTCAAGCAAAAGTAAGTTTACCGGCTACCTTAGCCTCCGAACCGGAACACGTCATGACATTATGGCGGCAGGAATAGGTAAGGCGGTACCAATCCGAGTAAGTGGCTGCGAAACTCTACCACCTAGTAAAATAAAATTGTAGCTAATTATAGTATTATTATTCGAATTTTGAGATTCGTTTCTATTTTCGGATATCATGAATTACAGCAGTAGCTGTTGATATAGCGACTTCAATAGACGCGTCATGTCGAATCGCATTGGCTATAGTTGAAAACCAAGGCTTCATCAAACTTTCTGTAGTATAATTTATTTAAAAATTACATACATATCTTCACGCCAAGTCCATTACGAGGTAGGCAGATAGTATCGAGTGTCAGACCTGTCTAATATAAGTGTATTATCTATGGTCAGACCTCACGATCCTGATAAACCTGTCTGGCTTCCTTCACATTCATTACCCTTTTCCTACAAACACGCCGATTTCGGAGACTCTTGACACCACCCTCGGATAATATCCGAGTGATCTGATCGTGGAATGTCAACCTTGGTCTCCCAGGGAATTCGCATTGTATATCTGCTTGGTCAATCTTTCATCTGTCATTCTTTCCACGTGACAGAACCAGCGGAGCATGCCTTTTCGCATTTTAACACCAAACTTTCTTTCAACTCACTCTTTCTCGGATCTCACTGTTACGAATGCGGTCAGCGAACGTTAAACCAATTAAAAAAAATATGCACAGTAGTGTACAAAGGTGTACTTAATGCAGCATAGCATTGACAGTTGGGGTACACAAACAGAATAATTGTTAATTAAAAAAAATGTTAACAAAATATCTTACAATAATAAAATATATGTTATATAAATATAGTAATAATACAACGATACGTAAAACCAATACTATACCTACTGGTTAGGTATAATGCTACATTTTTCACATTGCAACCTTTTTTATATTTTCATAGTTATTAATAACTAACGGCTCGGTACGTGCTTCGCTACGTATAATCTGGAATATTAGAAAAAATATATATTGGAATATCAAATTCATTTATTCAAACAAATAACATTTTATTAATTGCTAGTTATTTTAAAACTTAATCTGTTTTAAACACATCTAAATAAAAAAGACAAAAACAACTCAAAAAAATTTAAGTATGGAAGTACAATCTCCATCCCAAAAAAGTTTAAATTTGACTGAAAAATACCCATTTACAAAATTTATCCGCCATTTATTAAATTCATTGTTACTAAAAATATGATAAATGAAGAACCGCTCTATCTATTTTAAGCAAACTTCACATAAACCATCTGCTAATCATACTTATCATAGTCCGAAGTTGAAACGCTAATATTGTTTTTCTGACGGCTAAATATAAATTTACCTGAATATGCGTGTAATTTTCCAAATTTTATACATAAACATTTCTATGTCCCTGCGTCATAGTATGCTCTTTATTTCTGATCTTCATTTGTGGTCTACACACACGTTATTTTTATAAATTTCAATAGATTATATTAAAAACATTACGCTAAAATCAACAAGTATTCAATAAAATGAATAGCAGAAAACTTTAATTGTTATCTAAAAAAGTGAGTATCACCAAATGTGGACGTTAGGGAGTTTTGACGCCATCGAGAGAAAAGATGGTCAAAGTTTTTTCATAATTTTTGAATTTCGTATTTATATTGAGTGAAATTAGTCAATTTTGGTGGCATTTTGTATCTTCTCTTCGGGGATATGGGCGTGAAGATACTTTTTTTTCAGTACAAAATACAAAGTATTGTTGTTCTCATGTCGCGACCTGTAATAATACTGATTGTCTCACGAGACTATTTGACAAGTCCCAAGGCAACATTATTCACGGCAGAACACTCATGGTGCTTAATATATCACTAGACTGAAATATTAAAAAATATTTCTCCGCATAAAATGTTTCACCTGCGCTCTGGTGCCGGAGTATTCGTTTTATTAAAGTTTTTAAAGAAACGCGATAAAAATGGGCACCTTCATAAAGTCAGCCATTTTGTCTTGTTAATGTTCGTATTATTTTTAAGTATATCACATTAAAAAGTCCTTTACATCTACATTTGAGTACTTGTTATGTATCTAACTACATTGTTTATGTAATAAAATATCTCGAATAGTAATACTTGGTATCTATAATATTAAAAGTATTGTTACAACAGTTTGTTGTTTTCTTGTGTATTGAGCGCTACTTTTATTTTATTATGTAAAAAAGGTAATCGTACTCATCTATCAATAGACATTAAAAAAACTAAATAGTTTGCTTTAAAAAAGGGGTGAAACAGGACTTAAAATCTGAATGAACACTCTTTTATGTTGAATCTACAATTTTTAAATGTTGCGCATAACATGGTAATTGAAAAATATTGTCATTAAATAAAAAGTGTATTTTAATTTATTTAAATTCGAGGGCAAAAGCTAATTTTTTCAAAATTTTATTAAATTATCATTGGAATCATTTAAACTCAGTAAACTGCAAAGAACCATCCTCATGTTTCATTTTAATTTTGTTCTAGTATTAAAACATATGTTATAAATCTAAATAAAAAAATTGTATAATTGTAAAAATATTTGCACACCACAATGTGGTAGAATATGTTGGTACTAATTAATATCTTTTGTATCAGCTTTTAACACACATATTCAGCAAATAGATAAAGTTGAATTTTTCATTTTATTTTATTTTTTCTTTAATTATGAAGTGGCATTTCGAGAACTCTCTTTCCGAAAATTTATTTTTATGGGACCACCTCGGAATCGTTGACTACCTTTCAATAAATTATCAAATCGCGACAAAGTAATAAAATATTAATTGTTTCCTTACAGTTTTACTTCACTTAACTTGTTGGATCTACCCATTGCTCATTCAAAACTAGTGTCTGATCAAAATTGATTTTTCAGCCGAAACCGAACTTTCGGCCATGCTCTTAGTTTCGGCAGAAACCGAAACTTATTTAAATATGTTACAATTTCTATTGATACCAAAAATCTAACATACTTTAACCATAGTTACATCGATAACCAGTAACATAGGTAAGTACTAGTGTTAAATGAAGAAAAAAGACAATCATTCGTAATAATATCATAGATACGGAGGTACCTAGGCTAGTAGTACCAGTTAGCAGCAAAATTTGTGGAACAACGAGCAACAATTTTATAACAAAGGAGTTTCATCGCGACTTGTCGTTTATGCAAATGTTTGGCCCAAACCGAAACCAGACTTTAAAACCGAAACTGGTAGACGGTAGTAGAAGATCCGAAACTACATCAACTTACATTGAGCTGATAATTGAATAAAACATGATTTTAATCATGTAAGTATATTAGAGATTACATTGAAAGTGGGTTGCCTAAACAAATCCTGGACGTATTACTTTTAATTATTAAAAAAAAGCTTTTTTTATGTTTCCAATTTTTTTTCAGGCAACCCTATATATCAACACAAATTGTTATAAAAATTGTAATAAAACTGCACATATGTTAATATATTTATTTCTATTATCCGATTCCGTGAAAGTAATTATCTGTATATCCTGGTCGACAATTATCTGTATATACCTGGCAATCTAGATAAATAACAGGCAACCCAACTTCTGCAACTTCGTTTTATACCTACGTGAAGTCGGTTAAAAATCTTAACATTGTACCAATTAATGTATAAAAACATTTAAAAAAAATGTCCAGGATTATTTAGGCAACCATTTTTAATGTTTTCTGATATACTAAATTTGCTATAAAACCGGTTTTATCCTATTACCAGCTCGGTGTAGGTCGACCTAACTTCGGATCTTAGACTATGGGCGAAACCGATATTTCCGACAAGTCACTACATTAGCAATATGAAAGCAAAAATTGATTCTCTCTGTCTCTCGTATTAGATTATACGAGACTCTTAATGGACAATATATATATATATGTGTGTATCTTCACGCCCATATCCCCAAAGAGGTAGGCAGAGGCACAACCGGGGCACCCACGACTAGCCGAAGATACTAAGTGGACAAAATAAAACACAATACCCCATTCCCTGCAATGTTCTGGTTCCGCTAAGTAAAATAGACCATCTGTCTGATTTTCTGTTGTTTAGTTTACTTAATATTGGTGTAATTCATTAGTCCGACATAATAATACTCACGTCTTCACGAAGTTTCGTAATTGTCGACAAGGATTTTGTATTACTTTGTATGTTTTTAAATGGAGGAACATAAACGTTGAGAGATTAGAATAAATTTGATATACGTTCGCGGCGTCTGTGGGTGGATGTGTAAGTAAATGTAAAGCTTAACATTTATTGAATCAATCGCACATGACTTTACACAGGAAGTAATTTTACATTTTGCGTCATGAATAGAATTCCAACTTACAAACTTAAATATATCGAGTTTTTATGTGAAGTATAATCACAACCCTTTCGGAGTTTAGAAGATTTGCTTTTTTTAAAATCTGTTCTATAAAAACTCATCCAGAAGAACTAGAAGTTTTATGGTTCCCAATTAGCTATGTTATACTAGCCGTTGCTTGCGGCTTTGCCCGCGTGGTTGATGGGTCCTACAGGAACATTTTTTCGGGATAAAAATATCCTATGTGTTAATCGCCTCTGTGATCAAGCGGTTCAGTTGTTGGACTTGACTGCATGAGGTCCCGGGTTCGAGTCCCGGGTCGGGCAACAAAAAGAAAATTGGGTTTTTTCAATTTTCTAATAAAAAAAAACTGTTGCTCGGGATGAGAAATTATTTATTTGCTGAATATGTGTGTTAGAAGCTGCTACAAAAGATATTTCTTTATACCAACATATTCTACCACATGTTATGTTTTTAAAATTATACAGATTTAATATTTAGATTAAAGAGATTATTTTAATATTTGAACAAAATTATAAAATATGATTAGGTTTAACCCTAACTACCATTAGCTACAAAAGTTTCCAAACCTAGACAGTCAGCAGAAGAAACAGGGAAACAAATAAACTCCCCGGCCACCAGGATTAACCCTATCTACCTCAAACTGCCATTAATCACTACAGTAACGCCTTATTGATCGAGTGGTTAGTTCCTTCACGCTCATATCCCCGAAGTTGTAGGCAAAGAAAAACCCAATTTTTTTGTTGTCCGACCCAGGAATCGAACCCGGTACCTCATGCAGTCAAGTCTAACAACTGAATCGCTAGACCACAGAGGCAATTAAAATATTGGTATTACTATTTATTTTTTTTCTTTTTTAAAATTAAATCTAACTCCAAAGTAAGCGAATTATATGCTTGTGTTATGGGTGTTAGTCAACGATACTAATACATAGAATTACTTAAATATATACCAGAATAAATTTAATAAACTAATATAAGAAACTTAATGAACTATGTATCAGTTCAGTTGAAAAACACACATAACACAAGCACGTAATCTGCTTACATTGTGTAAAGTTCAATTTGTGTAATTTGTCCAGAGTAACTGCAAAGAATTTATTACTCCAATCAGTGCATAAAAAATTAACGATGCATAAACTTATTCTTTATAATAATGGAAGGCAAACAAGCAGACGGATTTCCTAATGGTAAGAAATTCACGCCACTTAGACACACCAAACTGAGACCGAAATGTCAGGCCTCAAGCAAAAGTAAGTTTACCGACTACCTTACCCTCCGAACCGGAACACGTCAATGGCAAACATTGGACGTTATGGTGGCACGAATAGGTAAGGCGGTGGTACCAATTCGGGCGAATAGTCGCTGCGAAACTCTACCACCTAGTAGAATGTCACGGAGTTAGTGACGATAAACCTATGCTCGCCTTTTAGGAGCTGCCTGGAAAGAAGTAAAAAAGTGCAAAGTAGCCCGGACATACACGGGGAACATGGACAATAACTGAAAATATTGATCATTATTTTCACCCGAACAATCATTTTTCCGAAATAAAATTAAAACTGGATCACTTTAAATTACCAAATTTACGATGCAAAGCGCATATCATATGCTGCTAGTAAACCTTTCAATTATAAAAGATTCATCATAAAATACGCAATCATATAAGAAAATGACGACATTTCACATTTGGCGCAAGACATTACATATTAATCTTTGTTAATTAACAACGTTGTAGGTAAATGAGGGACTTACAGAAATTGCCAATGACATGTCTACAAAATTTTAACTGGCATTCATCACAAAACAACTTCACCTGTTTTCTAAAACATGATTAATAGGAGTGGTTCTTCAGATTTCTGAGTGGGTGAAGTCAAGAGTTCGATATCAGATTTCAATCCTTCAAATTATATTAATAGATATAGCAAACCTCCCTAGTGCACATTGTGTGGGGTAGTCCAACACTTGAAATTGTTTAATTAAGTAATAGAGAACGTTTGGGATTCATATTTCTAACTAAAGAAGAAAAAGAATCAAACCTTTCCAGGTGTTGTAGATAAACAGAGAAGCATTTAAAGACCCTATTTAAATATAGACTGAGTACTTTTTTTCAAAAACCTAATCATAAAGAATAATAATGGGACGGGAGATAAAAGTTTACAAACAAATATATTCTACGCTGACAAAGTCACGATTAATCGGCTAGTACAATTATAGTACTATTTAAATTATGCGCTTCGGCTATATTCGTCAAGCTTCGGAAATCCGAATGTATTTTAAAGATATCTATATAGAGTTGTATTACATAATTAGTCATTTCGCTTAAGTTTGGATAAGATCAGCCAATTTAAAAATAAAATTATAAAGTGTAAAAAAGAGTAAAAAGTGTAAATTTGAAGCGTATAATTTAAATAGTAGTACTGTACTTTATATAGCACATAACACATATTTTCTGGAAACGCTTAAAATCGACATCTCAAATTAGAATCGTTAACGCTTCATTTTAGAATGTGGTTTTATGTTTCGATAATCCGTTACTTTTACTTTTACTACGAATACTTTTTTCGTATGTTTTAACATATCGAACTGGCGTTCCTGATGCAAAGACGCAACCGTCGCCTATTAACATTAAAAGGCCGCTGGATTGAGATGCTGATCTATGGCCAGGATGTAATACCACGTAGGCAAGTCTAACGACTACACCACTCTCTTTGACGAAAGAAGACGATAGCGAGTATCGACCCTATTGCAGAAGAAATTGAAATAAAGGTACCAATCTGGGTGGCATATCACTAGTGGGTATCTATAATTTCTCAAAAAAATATTTTCTAAGTTTTTATACCATCATGTGACATTATCCTAATGTGTGTAAACGTCAGAAAATAGTTGTGTAATTTTGTTTGGTTGTAATAACTGTGATGCACATATCCTGGTATCTGCAAATGACGTCGGTACATGCTCCGGCATTCCGAATGTATATCCACCACACGTGCACATATTGGGCGTCGGAATGTTTGTCTGATTCAATTTTATTAATGGACTTGGACGTTTGCCCTACTGACTGTGAACGCGGCTATTCTGTCTCTAAACGTATCTTGTTATTTTCGCAATCTAAACTGTAAACCGTATCTCCTCGTAATAGAGTTGTTATTTATTCGTTTCCCTAGTTAATTTCCACGGTACTAAGTCGGACGGAGACTGCATTGAGTCAGCGTTCATACGAGATGTCAACAAGGCCGAGTGTCGTCCCCTTTCAAAGGCATTTACGTTATTGCTTTTAGACTAATTCAATTTACGATTGACGTTAATGATGCTTCGTACATCTCTTGAATTCAGCCATTGTTGGGACATATAATCCTGCCGTTGGAATAATAAATGGTTTGCTAATGAAGTAATTTGTTCCAGGATGATCTAGTCGGCGCGACTAAGTGGCGACTTCTATGTTGGAATGACTGCTGTTAATTCGGTGAGTTTATAACTTTGTTTGCAATATAGATGACGTTAATTATATACTTATGTATATTATTTATTACGTACAAGAAACCTGTACACTCAAGATAATCGTCGCGACACCACATTAGAAATAGAAATATAGAAATGAAAATATCTGGCTTGCTTTCAATAAGAGAGAGAGAGAGAGAAAGAGAGCTTACAGCAGAAAGTGTCGTTACAACTTTTCATGACAAAAGCCCTTCTAGCCCGTTCTTCGTTTTTCAGAACTTCGTTCGTACAAAGTCGCTTCCTCTGTCCCTTTGTATGCCTAAATATTTAGAACTACGCAACGGATTTTGATGTGGTTTTTTTTAATAGATAAAGTGATTGAAGAGGCAGGTTTGTATGTATATTTCATAGTCGTGCGAAGCCGGGGCGGGCCGCTAGTTATATATTAATCGTTCATCTGCCATTCTTTCCACATGATGCAAAAGCAATGGTTTGTTTATTGCTAGTAATACATAAGTGTAAATAAGCTGTCCAAAAATTGAAAACTTAAAAGCTAGTTTTGGAGTATGGCGGGTTTTCATATGTCATGTAACAAAAACAAGTAGTACCATCACTGAAATTAGTGTGAGATTAAAAAAAATATAGTGAACAAACAATATATGAAAGAAAAAGGTGTTAATAAAATAACGTACAGCTAAAATATTAAAGTTGAGATTTTTTTAGTAAACCATTGGTCAACTTTTTTCGACATTCACTTTCGCCAGTTTCCAGAGTTAAAATTGCTTTTTGATCCGTTTCAAAGTCTCTACTAGAGTTTCAACTCAGGTAGAAACTATGTTCCAACATACCTATATTGGAACATAGTGAGGAACTCGCAGGTATATCACATGACTAAAGTCAGGCCATTGTACGATATAAGCGGATTGCGTAGTCGCGCTATTACATTATTTAGTTGCAACTGAATCGCTATTAATTTGTGAGCTTATACTAATATTATTTAGCGGTTTGAAAGCAATATTATATTAATGATAAATCCGCTTAATGAACATTTTATTCATAGAAATACCAACAAGTTACTAATTGGCAGGATTTCCACTAAGCCTCTTGTAACGTTCACGGAATTAGCTCTTAAGAAGCAATCCTACAATAAGTGACGAGAGAAATTATGAAGTCATTTGTTGTGAAAGGCAATTCTATTGGAGTTCAAGGCGGATAATAGCGTCGATTCTGCTGTTCACAAACTAAAATTCTTTTAGATGCTAGCTATCTTTTTCAAATTAAACAAAAACAAAAGAGATGGAATAATATTTTCAACATGCCAGATTAGTTCAAGCATGGCAAATTGTGATGTTTTTAATCAACGTTTTCTAAGTGATAGATTAAATCTGCATCTGTAGAAATGTGTACAGACTGATCTGATAGAACTAAAAGTATTTTGTCTCTTTCTACTACTTTCGTTGAAAGGAGATAGTGATATCTTAAAATTATTTTAGTGAGTGCGCATTAAAAGTACCACTTTTTCTACAATCCTCACGGCGTCGTATACACTGACATTAATTAAAAAGTTCATGTCTAAACATAATTCATTAATTTGCATAATTCTGTGCTTATTCCAACGTTACTGTATGGAAGCGAGAGTTGGGTATGTCAGAAAGAGCATGAAAGTAGGATAAATGCGGTCGAAATGAGAGCACTACGG
>NJDC01005888.1:74155-89968 GCA_002245475.1 Calephelis virginiensis | reverse complement strand
TGCCAGCAAATAAATTTAAATTGCAATTAACAAGATTATCATTCTCTTTAAATAGATTCTGATAGACAATTATTTTATTCTTGTTTGTTGTTTGTGTATTAACGTAGTTACTTATTTTATTTTTGATGTATCATTTTTTACATGGAATTTTAAATTGTTTTGTATTCTCATTTTCCATTATTTTTATCCATTATTTAACACATTATTATACTTATATTGTATTTGCTTGTCAGAAAATGGAAACAGTTTTATATTATTGAAACATAAATATTTGCAAGCCGTTTGGTAAGATAAAATTGATTGACACTAATGAACTATGCCATCTCGAGTTATATGCTGTTGTAATGCAAATAAATCGCCTCTGTGGTCTAGCGGTTCAGTTGTTGACTTGACTGCATGATGTCTCGGGTTCGAATCCCGGGTCGGGCAAGAAAAAGAATATTGGGTTTTTCCAAATATTCTAATAAAAAAAATGTTGCTCGAGATAGGATATGTGCCCGGTTGGCGATAGGCTTGCCACCTATCACATTGTGGGACTTAGTATCTTCGGCTAGTCATGGGTGCCCTGGTTGTGCCTCTGCCTACCTCTTCGGGGATATGGGCGTGAAGATACTTAACTTTTAAATAAATTGAATTCAAATAAGAAAGGTTTGTATAAAAAAAAGCTTCAAAATAGCTAACACTCTGAAAGATGTTCCAAACCGCAGATAAGCGCGAAAAATCCAGAGATTTTCCAAACGAATTGTCTTCATAAAGAACCTCTTTTAAACAACTGCCGGGAACTACTTATTTTTTCCTCCATGAGCCCTCGTTTAGAGCTTAACAGCGGGCAATTGAGGTACGTTACTGCGAGTTGGCTCATCACTGCTTTCTGATTGCCATATAACCATCCAAACAAGATCCTTGGCTTCATTCCACTGCCAATATATTCGGTATGGATAAAATGTGTCATATTACAGTGGCGGGGTATAATGGCGCTTGCGAGCGTTGAATGTTCCACTATGGACGCCTTCCAAACACATCGCATTTGAATAGCTATTGCCATTTGGCGATATCCATTTAACGACTTTTATTGATTTATTGTAGGGACAATATTAATAACAAATACTGATTTTATAAAGATTTATTTGGAAGCTAATTGTTTTTCTTTTCTGTTAAAATCATGGTTTATTAAAGTTTAGTGATAATTGGGGAAATTTTTAATTTAAGAAACAGCATCTATTCGTAAAGCAAATCAAATAAAAAAAGATCACTAATACACAAAGTGTTTTGTTATTCATCAACATAAATTTATTTGACCACCTTCAAAGTATGCTCCATCAGAAACAATGCAGTTACGCCAACGAATAATTCAATCGTCAAAACATTTTTAATAGCTGTTATTAAGTTCAGAAAACAACGATAAGAAAACAAAAATTTAATTTGGAACTATAAACAAATAATTCATTTGTGGTGTATGTACACAGCATTATAATAAGCCGATGTGTACATAGCAGATAACGAGGCCTAATGTTTGTGCGTGTCATGTGAGGGCAGCATTAAAGTAGCTCTGAAGTCTAACGTGTGTTTTATTAACTGCCTAAATATACATCACCATTTCCAATACTTTTTTGAATTCAATGTGTCATGTTGATGTATATTTTTAAAAAGTGTAATTTTTTAAGCAGGTTTTTATTTTGTTTACTAAAATTAACTTAATCAATTGTATTTAAAACAAAATTTGTTGAATTAAAATATTTAATTAAAAATACGAATTTACATTTTTTTTTTCTTTTGAGTGGCTGATGTATTATTTACCTCGGGTTTTTTACAACTTCACCAAACTTTAAAATTTTGTAATTGTAAGTAATTAATTTTAATTGCAAGTAATACTATAATTAGTTTTTAGTAGAAAATCATACAAACAGTCGGATCTCCATGTATTGAGAAAAGCTTAAGCTTGTTCCTATGTGAATAATATAAGGGAATCTTAAGCGTATTACGTAAATTTATCCGTTACTCTACTTTCGTAACCGGACCACGACAATAACACTGGCGTTAACTGGTAGAATGCAATATTAATTTGTGAATGTAATTAAATATCTTTACGCCCCCGATAGGTACAACCAGGGCACCTACATCCAGCCGAAGACAGTAGGTCCCACAATGTGATAGGTGGCAAATCTATCGCCTACAGGCAGGGACGGCGCGGGCGTCTGGATATGGCGCGTTTGGGCAACCGCCAAGATGTATAGGGGCGTCAGATCTTGTACGCTATATTATATTATTTGCCTTTATATATGGTTTTGAACCGTATAAATTACGCTCAGGGTGCTGCTATTACTAAAACCGCTACTGCCTACAGGGCCGGGTAGCGTTGATTTTATTACGTACTTATAAAAGCACATTTTTTTTCTTGCTCAAATCCGGGACTTCGTAAAGTCAAGTCTAACATCGAAGCTTTAATGTACAGATGAGATTCCTATCTTCACCAATAGTGCTATAATATGTAGATCACCAAGTCCAAGCGATCCAAGTGTTGAACTTGACTTCATGAGGCCCCGGGTTGGAATCCCGGGTCGGTTCGATTCCCGAAGAAAAAGAAAATGTGGTATTTTCAATTTTCTAGTAAAAAAGATTTTACTCGGAATGGATATGTGACCGGTTGGCGATAGGCTTACCTCATATCATATTGTGGAACTTATATTAATTAATGTCTTCGGTTAGTCGTGGGTTGTGCCTCTGGCTACACCTTCGGGGATATGGGCATGTAGATACTTCCTTATTTACCTATATGTCAATTAGGGTATACAAAGTATACTTTGAAAAACGGTTTTAACCCATCACGATTTTTGTAAATTCCTTGAAAGCTAAATCTAACAGCAAACTAATATTCGAACTCTCCGATACCTCATTGAAATCAAATGGCGGTCATTGTTTCGTTCCACTCGAACACTACAAACGTCAGCTAAATTTGTTGTATGGCTGAAATAGCACAATCATTTAGGAATGTTACGATTCATTTGAATCCAATGTTCTGTCTTATTTTATTGCCTGGCAATACTAATTTATGGGGCTCATCTCGAGAACAAATACAATATATTTGAAAACTATAAACTTACTGTCAAAAATTTCAAAAGTCTGACTAATATGACTAGTCGTTTGTGAAAGTTTGTAGACATTTTTTTTAATATTTTTAATTTAAATATTTTGCTATTTGAAAAACAGCCAAACTACAATGATGAGGATGTTTTTGTCTTTGTATCTTCACATCCATATCCCCGAAGAGGTAGGCAAAGGCACAACCAAGGCACCTACGATTACCTTCCTAAGGTCCCAGACATACATCCAATCCCAGGCAACATTATTTCATTAGAAAATTGAAAATATTTATTTTCCAAATCCGGGACCTCAGGAAGTCAAGTCCGACGTTGCACCGCTAGAACACAGAGGCAATATGTTTTTGTCTTTAATAAGGATTTCTTTTGTAGTTGGCGCAATACCTAATTTTGGAATAGTGCCCAGTAATAAAATTTCTATTTATGATTTACTAAAACAAAAAATCAAATTGGCGTACCCACTGCTACTAAATACTGTTTGTTTAATATTTTATTGCTTTTTTATAAGTGTCAGTCAAAAAAGTTTTTATCCTTATTTACATTTATATAATATTTTATATATTTTGTTAAGCTATGAACTTCTACTTCAATCAACAAAACCTGGTTTGGTTATAGTTCACACTCAGATCACAAGTCGCTTTCCCGTGTAACCAGTAGCAAACATTTTGTTAAAAACTAAATTTTTTTTCTATATATGGGGGCAAGTAAGGCGGTGGATCCCAGCTTAAGTAAGCTGCTGTACATCACTACACCTCCAGCGTCATGTTAACAGTGATCCATTTAACTTATGCTCGCCTCTTACAAACTGCCAGGCAGGATTGCAATTGGTCTATCCTACACATTGGACCCGATTAAGATAGGAGGTTTTACTTTTTTATGTGAGAGGTCAGCGACTAAGCACATGGCTCTCCTGATGGTAAGAGGAAATAGTGACATATAGGTGTTGTAGGTGTGACGCTATCCCAAAGCCTATTGTGCAAGTTTACCGTTTCCTTACCTCCAGACAGGAATATGACAGAATCGTTATGGCGGCAGGAACATGTTAGTCGGTAGATCCCTACCCCTTCAAGTTGCTATATGGCACTCTGCCAGTGGCCTTGTTAGTGATGACCTACCTACATCTTAAGTTGTGCCCGCCTCTTACGAGCTGCTTGGAAGAGAGGCATCTGCCTATGTCCACCATCTGGTCTATTTTGCTTATTACACCCGACCTATGTAAGTAAACATCTGAATTAAGATTTAAGTCCTTACTCGCTCGAATCGGAACCACCGCCTTACCTATTTCTGCCGCCAAAACGTCAGTGCTTACCAGTGACATGTTCTAGTTTGGACGATAACGTAACCGGTAATCATCAGGATATCCGTCTGCTTGTTTGCCTTCCAATATTATTAAAAATGTCTATCTACTAAATCAATCGCCTCAGGGGTCTAGTGATTCGGCGTCGAACTTGACTTCTAGAGGTCCCCGGAGGAAAATGTATATTTTCAATTTTCTAACCACCCAAGTCCCACAATGTGATAGGGTCTTCGGCTAATCGTGTGTGCCCTGGTTGTGCCTCTGCCTATCACTTTGGTCGTGAAGATACTTGTTTTACTACTTTTTATTTACTATGTTTTTCACTACGTATTATGTATTTTAATATGTTATTTAATACTTCAAGTGTTCGATCAGTAACACCGAAACTATCAGTAAAGCAGTGTTCGAAGTTCTCGATAGCACGTCCAGTATAAATCAATGTATTCATAAGGCGGTCTTTGTTCAGTTCCACATGCTGACTATAAACGTCGGCTAAATCCGTTGCACCGTTAAAATAGAACGATTATTTAGAAATGTTACGATTCATTTGAATCTAACGTTTCGTCTTGTTTTATTGCTTTGTAGGGCTAGCAAACACGGTCGAGAAAGTTTTGTTTAACCGTTTTTTCTTTAAAAATGTCTTTATGCATACTTTAGTAGATCACATAAATACACGCAAAAGTATCTTCTCAATATGTCCTAAGTAATATTTAATAGAACATTTTCTTGACTTTTTCAAAAAAAGAGTAATGTTATTTATGTGTAAATATCAGGTTAAATGTCCCCTCAGAATTTCAAAACAAAGACATAAATATGAATTCAAATACTTATAATTATTCTAAGTCGTACTAGTTTGACAATTTTTTGATAAAAACGAAGTTACATTTTATTTTTACTTTTTATCTCTTTTAATAATGGTTATTACTAACAGATATTGTTTTTGTCGTGTTATTTGTGGTTTAACAATTTACTTGTTTAATTTCATCTGCAAACTCTAACCTGTTTAATTTGTGTTGCGGCTCTTTAAAAAAAAATTGTTTAATTTCGAAAAGAGATATTCGTGTGTCTGCATCCTAGCCCTGCTGAGTTCTAGTACAGACGTCTTGGAATCGATGACACATTGTATTTATTGTGACGCGTCTGGTAAATGTTTTGCCAGAGGTTTGCGTGAAATCTAGAACGTTAATACCTTTATGTCTTTATTAGCGACTAGCTTTATTTTGTCAGATTTATATTAACATTTAATAGAGTTGATTTATAATTTTGTAATAAAAGAAGAACTTGGCATTCGAAAACTGGGCACAAAGTATAACTGGTGACACCTGATAGTGATAGGCAGCGACTTGCCTACATAGTTAACATCGCCCTACGTTTTAAAGAAAGAAATGAAAACAAGAACGAAAACACGCTGATTAATTCACCACACATAAATATCACACATACATTTAAACAGAACACATACATTTAAAACTAAAATCAAATTGAACAAAAATGTTAACTTAAATAATATAATTCCTTTCTAACCCGTTAACGCGGGTAGTTATGTCCTGTAGATACACAATTATAAAATAGAAAGGAATTAAAAATTTCGTCACGGGACTTGAATCCTCAGTAGCTCAATTGGTTAGAGCATTCGTCGGCTTGAGACGAAAGGTTACAGGTTCAAATCCTGTCTGGGGCGAAATTTTTTCTTTCTTTTAAATTTATAGAAATTTATCCCAAGCACAGGGCAAGTGCTAAAATAAAAATACGTTAAATAAAATAAAAACAATAAACTGTGAAAACATTAGTCAGCATAAGTTTTACTGTTACTTGTTTATTTAATGCATTACAGAAGACGAATTTCCTGATTGTAAGAAAAAAACGACGCTCATAAACACCATAAACGTTATAGACTCCCTGCCTACTGCATAATAATATGTTTAAAACTGTTTTATCCTTATGACTGTCTTACTGATTGCTTTAGTTGATTATAATAGCTTATTAAAATTTATCGGCACGAAAAGTACAAATTCGTGTTAATATCAAACATAACCTCACACTGTCTCCTCCTTTACATAAAAAAAGAATTCCACGTAAAATAACATAAAAAATAACTCTTCCTCTTTGTCATCACATTTTATAATTTCCTACGAGAAGCCACATTTTTGTTTTTTCCACTCCAGTTCTTTATCGATTGATTGATTCCGAAGCATCCGCAACAATTCTCTTTTACCAATTTGTAAAATATTCCACGACCTTTACTGTTTCATTTGAAGCTGCTCTCGTATAACAAAAGAATGTTTTCACGATAGGACATATCCAGCCTTAGAATTCTCGCAGAAAATATAATTTACGTGTACATACTCATGTGTTGTTAGTGTAACAATAATCCACGTTATACATAGGTTCTCTAAAGGTTCTCTTTGTCGCTATCTTGTAGCCGAGATGCTCGGGCTATTGTGCAAGCCTAACGGCTACCATACCCTCCAGACCGTAACATGACAAAGTCAAAAGATAATATAGAAGTTGAAAAAAACTCTATTTCAATTTCATGAAATAATTGGGACAAAGAAATTAGGAGATACATATACACATATATGTGGTACAAGGCTTACTATCCGCATTCCTTACAGTGAGATCTAAAAAGGAGTGAAATTGAAAGGAAATTTTGGTGTTAAAATGAGAAAGATCATGCCTCGATGGTTCGGTCATGTGGAAAGAATGACAGGAGACAGATTGACAAAGCAGATATACAATGCAAATATGGATGGATGTATATACCCGGGGAGACCTAGGTTGATATTCGACGATTAAATCCCTTGGACGTTCGAGGGTGGTGTCAAGAGTCTCCGAAACCGGCGTGTTTGTATAGAAAGGGTGAGCGTGGAAGAAACCAGGCAATTCTGAAAGGATTGTGATGTTTAACACTTGATACTCTTTAACTACCCTTAAGGGTAGGTAAAAGGATTTGGCACGAAGAGTAGTTTTAAAATTTAATGGTAGAAGAGTAGTTTAGTAAGAGCTAAAACGTAGAGGTCTGAAATTCTCCGTAGACGGAGGCGATCGCTGGTTCATGTATAGATAGTGGATATTCTGGAGCGGCTGGTTTAATTCAAACTTCCGTTATTTTTTTGACTTAAGGAAAATTACTATTCTTCATTCTCTACCTTCTCTTCATTTACTCTTCGTTCGTGAAATGCTATTTCCGATTATTTTAGCCACAAAACGTCTGTTAGATTTAAAAACATGCCGTCTTATTAATAAACACGGACTAACGTAGGAGTAAACTGAAGTTGATGTTATAGTCTGTATATTAATCAAGAATATAATACCAGGTTGAACCTTGGTGTACTTTTTACTCCGCGTTTATTAAGGCGTGTGGTGTAATATTGTAAGGAAGTCCAAGATGCCAAATGCGCAGTCGCTCCAGCATTATAAGGGCCTATAAGATTAACGTTTAGACTGAGGATAATAAAATGAATTATGTCACATGTCACGTTTATACTTTTAGCAAAGCGTTGAACATCTAGAAGCTAAAATAATAATTACTGGCGCTTGAACATAGGCGAGCTCATCAGTTATTATAGAAAATCATACTCTCTCGGAGTCTCGGATGACGGAAATATCCCAATCAAACGGGACAACAAACTGACTAAAGAGTTTGTCTAAATAATATGCTAATGATTGCTGATGCTCGAGGCTTCGAGAAGCCTTCTTTTCCTTGACTTCTGTCTCCTTGCATTTAGTATGGTATGGTTAAGTGTATGGTTGCACATAAGGAGAAATGAAAAAAAAAAATATTCTTTGTTTATCTCATTTTAGAAATTTTGATCAAAAATAAACTGCAAGTCTTTTGTACAATTGCGCCACGTTCTGAGAACCACAGTCTGTATTAAAATGTATCAACGTGCTCAGACAGCTTACAACTTGGCTGCGAAAATATTCTTTGATATAACTTCTATGGCAACACAAAACTAAGTTTACTATTACCTCCATTTCACACAACTGCAACACGCAGCTCGAGCTTCATGTGGATATAAAGTACTGTTTCCTTTACAATATAACATACGAGAACATGTTGCGCAAGTTTAATGGCTCGAGAATAAAGTTTTTAAAGAAAATATCGTTCAGAATATCTTTGATCCGCTGAAGTTCTTCAAGCCAAGCTCACGTTCTTGCTCTTTTAGCATAGACTATGACATACATCCTACAAAAATTTCCTAGTATTACTGATGATTTCTTCTCAAAATCTAGATTTTTATCTGCTCATAGTTAAGAAGCCTGTTTGCGAATTTTTGTTACTAATACCGTGACCATGACTAGTAGACTTTTATAGCTACACGCTTCATTTCTTACCACCGTCTTATCTCTTTCTACCATTACAACCTTAATTCTTGATACTATTACCTCCAGTTGGAAACTGAAGCTAATACGTCCGGTGGCTACAACATATTTCTTACCATAAGTAAATCCCTATGCTTTTTTTCTTCAAGTTTGCAGTCTTATAAGAAACCTTTATATACTCATTTGTTTTCTTATTTTGAAAGGACAAGTCGGGGATTTTCTTTCATCAGAGCCTTTACCATGAGCTTACGGCGCTAACATTCTTAAACATCTGTGTTGTATAAAAACTTAAGATATTTTTCTGGTAACTAAAAGAAATAATTAAATATTTCTATACGCATATTATCCAGCGTGATCTATAGATTTAATATATTGGACTATAATTCAATTATGGTAAAAGCTAAATGAGATCAGAAATGTTTTCAAGAGAGATAATCAAGTCAGTTTGGATGATTTTTCCATAGCTATGATGTAAATAAGAATCTTCATACCCTGAAGAAGAAGACAAAGGTATAAGCATCTACGATATTCCGATGGTTCGTAATGTCATACCAGATAGACAAATCTATCGATATTTATTTAATTCTGGGTATTTTTCATTATCATATACGATTTTTGTCAATTTAATTCGTGGATATTGCACAAGTACTCAGATTTATAGGTAGTCAACAAGAGCTGTGTGAACTGCGAAATGAAAACATGACAGAGGATGATACTGTCGAAAAACGAGTACCTCGTGCATGGAAGCTACATAAAATTTATGTGCTCATAAAAAATTCATTGCATAGAATGCTCTTTTTATATGAATCAAAATAAAATCATACTTCTGCCTTCTTTGAAAAATAACTACCACGCTGGATGAATTTCCGGATTCTGAATTCATTTTATTACTTTTAGCTGTAGTTTTCCTTTTCAATCGCTTGTGTTTTTACTGTTAATGTAGCGATTTTGATAAAACATTGTTACAGTTGAAGATTTGGCATTAAATAAAAAAAAGTATATAACGTAAACGTAACGAAAATAAAAAAAACTGGTAATTTAATCATTTTAACATAAGTAAATATCAGTCTTTCTCGATTACTTAGTAATAATAAATAATTTTTGTTATTGTTGTACAAGATTTTAATTTGCATTACAACATTTCGCACCTTTGGTGGAACAAGGGCACAATTGTCAAAAAATGGAAAAATAAGTTAAATGTATTTTCCCCGTGTTGGTCCGGGCTCCTTTGTAGAATAGACCATTTGCCTTCCTTGCCAGGCAGCTCGTAAAAGGCGAGCAAAGGCTTACTATCACTAACACCGTGACATCCGACTAGGTGGTTTGGCAGCGACTCGCTCGGATTGGTACCACCGCCTTACCTATTCCTGCCGCCATAACGTCTTGACGTGTTCAGGTTCTTAGGGTAAGATAGCCGGTAAACTTACTTTTGCTCGACCTCAGGTTGGCAACGCACCATTACCATCTTTGGTGTCTCTAGGCGGCGTGAATTTCTTATCATCAGGAAATCCGTCTGCTTGTTTGCCTTCCTATAACATAAAAAAAATTAAATATGTAAAAGGTAAAATCTAATAGACGTTTTAGATGTTTACATTTTCAAACACAAATATATTAAAACAACTTGTTTGTTTAGTGTGTCTCAATAAAATGTAAGTAGCAGTTTGGCTAGGTTCGTGGGTCCTAAAATAATGTCGTCACACGTGAGGCTTTCATTTTGTGTGAATACCGGCTCGCACGTAATAAAAAAGGAAATAAAAGTATCGTACACAGAAAATATCTTCGCAATCTATTTCTTGTTTTACCATTTCTTTAATAACAAATATAAAATGGATCGTTGAAAAATTAAGCTACTTAAAACACGGTATAAGCTACATGATTTCATTAATATTTACTCTTAAGACAAGACATTACATTTATAATAACTTAGTGTCTAGCAAAACAAGATAATAAGCAATTTGCAAAATCGATCCCATTGAAAGTCACCTAAAATGAATTGCACAAATACTAATCTATATATATATATATATAGAATAAAGCGAGAAGGATTTCGTTGTGAATCATTTGTTTGAAAGGTGATTGAGCTTAAGGTTCTAAGTTACTTCCACATCAGTTTTCAGCCAAATCGGTTTAGCCGTTGTTGAGTTGTAAATAGAGTAACAAACACGACTTTCTTTTATGTATATATGAAAACTGATTCTTTTTTTCTTTTTTCTTTCATTTGTTTGAAAGGTGATTGAGCTCAATCACCTTTCAAACAAATGATTCACATCTATCCTTCTCGTTTTATTCTAGAAGCTATAATATCAGCTGTCAGCACAAATACACATCCGTTGTAACATCTTATTATAAGGAATAAGGATAAAATTAACCCAGAAGTAGACAAATATAGGCTGATCTTATATAAAAAAATTAACTTATATTTTCCTTGGTCACGCCTGAACTAATTCTTTTTTGGTATGTTTGATGTCAGCAGAATGTTTATATGAAAAAAAAACAATATTTATGTGTAGGACAGGACATCTATCGGTTCAGGTTAACTATGTCCTGAAATATACTAATATGAATGATATAATTACTGTTAAGAAAGGAATAAATAAAGGATTTCATTTCTAAAGTCCGATTACTTGGTGAGGGGAAAAATAAATTTCAGGAAATTTAATGCATTTTTTTTCATATTTAATAAGACACCCGTAACAATTAATACGACGAAAATACATGAAAAACTTACTTATTGAGTATAGCTGAAGTAACATTTGATATTACATTGACATAGCTGTAATTTAAAAACATATTATATACAGAAACAAAATTTACATTATTTGTCGCAATTAAGGAACCTTTCCTAAAACATACCAAGAAGACATACCATACCCAGAATAAAGCATAGAACATAGGCAATAAATGATAAAAGATTTAATAATAAAAGAATCGTTTTAATTTAAAAGGTAAATTTGAAATGAGTGTGTTCTCGATTTATTTTATGAATTTCATTTTTATCCATATAGGGTTAAAAAATTTGACGAAAAAAGTTTCCTCTATTAAAAGAGGTATTTTCTGTTTATGAAGAAACTTTCAGTTACAATTATAGTAACTTGTGAATCAGTTGGAATATACAAAGAATTTATAGGTAGTTAAAGGTAAGAAAACCGAATCACATGAAGAAAATAAAAATCAAAACTATCCTCGAAGATAAAAATATGGAAATCGTAACAAAGAATATAACACAGGGTACATGCAACAAAATTGACAGAAGAGTTGAAAAACAATTGTAGTAGGGTAGCGCCATAAGAACAAGTACCTGCAAGTGGACAAAAGTAAACCGAGGAAATGAATGAGGGATTCTAATTCTAGAGACTGAGTCCTTTGTAACGGGGTAATAAAAGCGTTCTAGGGCTGAAGTGGACCCTGCCGGAAATTTAATCTGTGCAAGGGCTCTTTGTTACGAGAAATTTTGTCCTCAGATAAATGCCCGTATAAGCAGTCGCGGGAATTAATGAAAATTTTACTTTAATTAAACACCGGGAGAAGTTTGTTACTGGCCGGTATAAAAGTGCTCGTTTGTATTCTTTGAAGACGAAGTATTAATTAGTCATTATGTTGATTGAATAAAACTTGAATGAAAATAATTGTGAAATTAATAACCTTAAAATTTGTATTTGTTTTAACTACTTTTTTTTTTTTAATACTTAAGTAGTCCTGGAAAATAAACACAATAGCTCTGTCTAGTGAGTTTTCGAATGCTTTTGATGTTTAATTAGTCATAAGATAGTAAGCCGCTGTTGGTAAGAGACAACCAATATACATAACACTGTGGTCCTGGGCTGCTGCACAGGATTCTACCACTTAATCTTATGTATAAAAATCAACTGCAGTTCGTTAATCTTGCTTAAACTCTAGAACATCTGGACCGCTTTGGCTAATTATTGTTTTGAATTATTTGTGGATATCCATGGAATGTTCAACAATTAAGAAAAAAGGAAAAGCTGAGCGTAAAATGTGAAAAAAAACAACATTAATTTAAGTTCTCCCATACAAACCGAACGGATGGAACAAAGTTCGCTGGGACAGATAAATTGATTGACATTCAAAAACAGTTAAATTAAGTCAATTTATTGTTATTTATTTGATGTTATTTAAATAGTTAAGTCAAACTAACTACTCTCAGATTGGAGAGTTAAAAAATAAAACTATAAAAAATGACTTCTATTTTAATACCACGTTGCAATTTGATGATTTTTTTTTCGGAAATTCCAACTGATCCTAATCTTGATCCGACTAGTAGTTTTTGAGTTTGAGATATCGCGATAGGTACGTTCGTGATCTGATTTATATGTTACTAAATCGGAATGTAGACCTGACCTACCTTCCCAAAAAGAAGCCATCAAAATCATAACGTTTTTGTGTGAGTATATACATATAAAATAATAGCAGCATATCGTGGAATTGAAAATGAATTTTTGAAGTCGGTTAAAAATCGAACCCCATTTGTTTGGTCACGCCATAACTCGAGACGACTTTGATTTGTTTGTTTTGTCTGTCTTTGATTTGTTTATCTTTTTAGAGTAAACGAATTAATAATTAAAACAATTAATGAATAAACGTTTAATTGTGCACCAATAAAAAATCTTAAAATCTAGACAAGATTTGAAGTAGATGAAAGAAAGTCTTAGCAACAAAGAAATTTAAGAATATTGGTAAATGGTCTAAAAAATAACTAATAAATACAACGTCGCATTTGTGACAGCCAAATCGCGCGTTCTAAAAGTCGTGTCACAATTGTTATATCATTTGGTACGCATCGATTAAAAAATAGATATGTTAATGATACACTTGTATCGATACCTAAACTCGCAAATTAAGACACTTGAAAGAAGGATAAAATCGAAAATAGAATACCCGTTGGTAGACCAAATTTTTTGGGAATAATTATTGTAATGTTTAAAATTTCTCCTGAAAATTTTACTCAAATGGAGATAGCTGCATGCAAAAATTTTTTCATAGCTATCGATATGAAAAATTTTTTAGTATGTACAAAAGTTGTGATTACGCCAAATTCAAATTAAAATTCAAAATAGCTTTTATTACGTAGACCTATACAAAGATTCTTGTAAAGTGTCTATATAATTCTAAAAACTACCACCGGATCGGAGTTGTAAAGGCACTTATATATTTTATATGAGGATTAAATGTCCGAAAAACAAAGAGTAAGCATCGGAAGTGGCACGACTTCACTGAATTAAAGAGCTAACTCGAGAAGTCGATCCAATATAATATTTCAAGTGAGTTGTTTCCTTAGCCTTAATGAATGTCATTCAAAGAACGTTTTCTGTTTCACTCAAGTAAATTGAAATGCCCGGCAATTTCTTTTTTAACGCTTACTTAAGCAGCACCTGTCTTGAAACTCAAATTTTATTTTACTTGCAATAAACTCGAATTCGTATTATTTTCCTTGTTATAAACAATTCATTTTAATTTGGGTATCGATTGTAATATTCAAATAATATAAAATACAAATTCTTGAAATCTTTTTTTAATATGGGAAGAAAAATAAGCTGTCATTTTTTTTGGGATCTACACGACACCTGAAGACATCAAAGCCATTAACTATGGGCTGCAAAAATGAGGCCAGGGTGTTTCTTCTTTTACATGTGTAATTTCGGGTCGTATAAAATTATAGTATATTGTATAAATATAATATGATTATGAAAGTAAGTATACTCTACAAAGACCCGACATTATGGTGCCAGGAATAGGTGATTTGGTGGTAACTATTCAAACAAACAATCAATGTTTTCTACCGCATTTATCATGGGGAATGTTCTGAGGAGTTGTTTGGTCTAATTCCAGCGGCTAATTTCCACCTTCGGACTTCGCCACAGAGTTTAAAGTATCATGCCCATCATCTTGATGCGTGGCGATCTACAACTGTGCGATTCCGAAGACATTTTTACCCCGCACAACACCTTTGTAGAATCAGTAACCGGGGGCGGTATTCCCAATCAACTATGACTAGAGACCTTCAAGAAAGAGCGTACTAATTCCTTAAAGGTCGGCAACGTGTCTGTGATACTCCTGGTGTTGCGGATGTCCGTGTTCGGCGGTGATCACTTTCTATCAGGTGACCCACTTAAGTTTGCCTCCTCTTGTATAAAATAAAACAAATAAAAAAATCTGTGTGTACATCTTTTTTGTAAGTAACCAAAGGAAATATAATATTTTTTAGATATTATATATCAGATTAAAAGATTATCGACAAATTATTAATTTTCAAATACATTTCTACGGTGTTTTGGATTCTAATTCTTATTAAACTTCAAGGTTCAAAACGCTTGCTACTTAAGTGTTTTAAAGTCACTTAAGTACAACACATAATAGAACTCGTTATATTACTTTCTTATATCCTACCTATTAGAATCGCCTCTTTTGTCTAGCGGTCTAGGTGTTGGACTTGACTTCGCGAGTCCGATGGAGGAGGTCGCGGGTTCGATTCCTAGGTCGGGCAACAAAAAGAAAAGGTGTTTTTTCCAATTTTCTAATAAAAAAAGGGTTGCTCGGGGTTGGATACATGCCCGGTTGGTGATAGGCTTGCCACCTATCACATTGTTGGTCTTAGTGTCTTCGGCAAATCCTGGTTGCCCTGGTTGTGCCTCTGCTTATCTCTTGGGGGATATGGCCGTGAAGATACTTTTACCTTTTAGGATATTAAAGTTGACCAATTTCAATAACTAACTAAGAATATATCAACAGCGTGGACATATTAATAACGATAAGAAAATTTTGCTACTAGTTGTACCTACATACCAGACTGACAGATAACCTAGCGTGTAAAGCGATGGCAGACATATATATGCATACAATTTCACCATCATTCAAACGTAATTTAGTGACTCTAGTAAAACTGACAGCAAATCCTTACGTATAACAAGCGTCTGAGAAATAGGATTACTAGCAAGCACAAGTTAGTACAAGAAATCACTGTTATTTTTGCAAAATAACAGTGATTGCTAGGTTACTGGTGTATAGTAACATTGTCTCTTATTGTTATTAATAGGTTATTGGATTTTTGTTTCTAACCCAAAAACAAATGATGTG
>NJDC01005888.1:59425-73945 GCA_002245475.1 Calephelis virginiensis | reverse complement strand
TATATATATATATATATAGATGTTAGTCAACGATTCTAATGCGTAGAAATACTTAAATAGATACCAGAATCAATTTAATAAACACCTGGACCCTTAAATGGAGACATCTAAATGTTCATTACACAAATGGCCGCCCTGGGAATCGAACTCGAGCCTCGTGGTTGGTCAGTGTAGTTAAGCGTATGGAGTTGGCCAAGTCTTCGTCCCATTAAAGTGCATTTTCATTGACATCTTAGAACATACTGTAAAAATCTTTACCAAGATTTCGTGTAGAAGAAATGGAAGTTGGAATGGAAATACATTTTCATTTTATTTTTCCACCGAATTAATAACATTTCAATTCATATTATATAAAGGTAAATATTTGCACAAGAAAAAGCTGAGATTTCTAAGCATTCTGAAAACCCGTATAGTCACTAAGGATAAAACAAATACAAACTAACTATGTAAAGGCAAAATATTTTAATAATATTGAAATAGCTTGAAGCGAGCATAAAATCAAAGCGATGGCTTTAGCTCTCGGAAGCGGAAAAAACAAACAAATAAAATGACTCGCATTTACATTAGCGATGATATAAATGCAAAACTTTTGTATTCGTGAATTAAGAAAGTATCTTTGTTTCAACTTCACTTATGATATTATAAAAGTCTCTGTAAAGTAATCGCCTCTGTGGTCTAGCGGTCCGGGTGTTGGACTTGACTGCATGAGGTCCCGGGTTCGAATCCCGGGTCGGCCAACATAAAGAAAATTGGATTTTTCCAATTTTCTAATAAAAAAAAATGTTGGTCGGGATTGGAAATGTGCCCGGTTGGCGATAGGCTTGCCACCTATCACATTGTGGGACTTAGTGTCTTCCGGCTAATCGTGGGTGGCCTTGGTTGTACCTCTGCCTACCTCTTCGGGGATATGGGCGTGAGGATACTTTTTTTTTATAATAAAAGTAATAAGTAATATGCGAATGTGGATGGATGTAGGTAGCTGCGGAGACCAGATCACTTGGGTATTAACCGAGGGTGGTGTCAAGAGTCTCCGAAACCGGCGTGTTTGTGTAAAAAGGGTAATGAATGTGAAAGAAGCCAGACAGGTTTGTAAGGATCGTGAGGTCTGGCACTCGATACTTTCTGCCGGGTAGGCGTAAGGGACTTGGCGTGAAGATACGTATGTATGTATGTATGTATTATATAAGTATCTACTTTGTTAAGTGCTACATATGAATTTAGGTAGGTATGCAAGAATAGCGACTTTTGGCACTCGATAATCCCCGTAAGAATCTGTAAATTCCTGTATATGAATACGACATTAATATGCGTATTTTAATATTGTACCATATACCAAGAGTCGTATATATCACATAATAAAGTAAGTATATTAAAATCATATACTTACTCATACACAATATACTCATATATCATATATATGTAATGACCGCCTCGTTGGTCGAGTGGCTAGCGTGCACGCCTAACTACATCGACCAACCGCGAGGCTCGGGTGCGATTCCCGACGGGGGCACGCATTTGTTTGATGAACATTTAGATGTCTGCGTTTCGGGGTCTGGGTGTGTATTAAATTTATTCTGGTATCTATTTAAGTATTTCTATGTATTAGTATCGCTGACTAACACCCATAACACAAGCACAGAATTTATTTGGTATTTTCCATCGTCGGCGCTTGGTAAAACTTCCAAATATTCATATTTTAAATAAATAAACACTTGTACTGTTTTACTTATCACTTATAATTTATTACTTAATAATTAGTAGCCTACCGGTTTCGCTTATACAGCATCATCAGGGCTAAAACTTAAACTACTCGGAGTAGCCCTGATGATGCTGTATAAGCGAAACCGGTAGGCTACTAATTATAAAGTAATAAATTATAAGTGATAAGTAAAACAGTACAAGTGCTTATTTCTTTAAAATATGAGCACAGAATTTGCTTACTGTGGCTAACCCCACAATTTGTGTGATTTGTCCAGTTTATTTATTTATTTATATCTTCACGACAAGATCTTAACGGGTTTTGTGGAGATTACCTAATGCCAAACGTCGCGATCCTGGCATATCTACCTAGCTTCTTCCATACTCATAACTCTTTTCATACAAATACGCTGGTTTCGGAGACTCTTGGTATCACCATCGGATAAAACCGTAACGATTTGATAGAATGTCAGTATCATGTTCTCCCGTGTTGGTCCGGGCTCCTTTGCAGAATAGACCATCTGCCTTCCTACCAGGCAGCTCGTAAAAGGCGAGCATAGATTTACCGTCACTAACACCATGACATCCGACTAGGTGGTAGAGTTTCGCAGCGACTCGCGCGAATTGGTGCCAGGAATTGGCGACAGGAATATGTAAGGCGTTACATATTCCTGCCGCCATAACGTCAGTGATTGTCGTTACGTGTTCGGGTTCGGAGGTTAAGGTAGGCGGTAAACGTACTTTTGTTCGAGGTCTAACATCCCGGCCTCAGGTTGGCAGTGCACCATTACCACCTTTGGTGTCTCTAGGCAGCGGGAATTTCTTACCATCAGGAAATCCGTCTGCTTGTTTGCCTTCCAATACCATATAAAAAATTACCTTGCCTTGGTCTTCCCAGGTAACTAAACCTATCGACATTCGCATTATAAATTACGAGTATAATTCAAATTGTGTAGTAGTATATAAAAAATAAATTTAGTTGGAACCGAAATCAAACCTCAAAGCTGGTCGGTGGAATTAGGCGTCTACGCTAGCCCTTCAAACAACGAGGCGTTCAAACTATTTAGTTTAATATTCATTAGTATTATAAGATTTGTTTTAAAACTCTATTAATAAAAGTAATTTCTCTCAGTATTGGTCCGGGTCCTTTAAGTACAATAGATCATATGCCTCTCTTTCAGGCAGCTCGAAACGAACACTGGTTAAAATATAAATCAGTACTAACAAAACCATGATGCTAAAGTGATGTGCAGCAACTTGCTCCAGTATCTCTCTATATAAGTATCTATCGAGTAGTCTATCTAAGTGTCTATCGAGTAGATATATGATCCAACGCCTTATCTATTCCTGCCCCTATAATGACTCTGTCATGGTCCGGTCCGGTAGAGTAGCCGGTAGACTTACTTTCCGACGGCAAGATAGCGTCGCACCTGTAACATCTACGGTTTTTTTATGTGTAAATTCTACATCAACTTGTGTATCTTATTCATGGAAAAAATATCGTATCTTTTTACACAGATTAAATTACGAATAAGAATAAGAAAGTTTCCTTGTGAAGAAGATATCTACCGCCAACTTACATCTAGAATTTCAACTACAGTTGGAAACTACTTGAGCTTGCATTAGCTAACTTCTATTATAGAGTGAGACTGTCCTGGCTCTCTTCCAAGCCCGTCCAACGTCCACCGTCACATGGGACACTACCTTAATATTTACTGACAGTGAATCCAATTATTTAACCCCATCAAACAGTTCTGAATAAACTTAATATTCTTGTCGACATATTTTACAATTTAAACTTTAAATATAACGTAACGTAACGTTAACGTATTAATCGTTAAGCAAAAACTTTGACCCTTTTTCACGAACATTTTTTGAAAACCCTTTTATCGTAAAAAAGTTTAAAATACTTTAGGTTTAGTAGAAGTGCAGAACTCTAATATTTTTCAATAATAATGCTTATAAATTACTTACATTAAATCAAAAAATAAAACCTACTACTATGCATTTAACACACACTAACAAATATGTTGATGATTACGATAAAAGATCACAGATGGCGTTTAAACTTATAAAGTTTGGAAACAAAGTAGTTGGTCTTGATAAATGAAGATGGCGTTATCAGCAAAAAGAAAATAAAATGTGTCATGGTCGAATTTCAACCAATGGGCGACCACTTGTCTAGATAAATATCCCAGCACAAATTACACAAATTGATCTAGCCCCAAAGTAAGCAAAATAAATTTAACAAACACGCGGAAATGCAGAAATTTAGTTGTTCATCACACAAATGTCGACCCCAGTCGGGAATCAAACCCGAGCCTCGAGGTCTGTTGGTGCCGTTAAGCCTATACGCTAACAAACAAAAGACAATTTCGACAAACGAGAGACAAATTATTATTATTTGAAAGTTTAGCTACATGAATGCATTTTTAGCCAACTCCAATATAGTTGAGATTGACAATGAGATTGTGTTTTATTTTGTATGCTTAGGGGATTTTATAGGCCAATAATGAAAACATTTTTTCTGTTGAAAATTTGGTTATAATTATGAGGTTTTCAAGTTAATGTCAAGAGGTGTAAAGTTTTCCGGGCTGGCTAGTACAATATTAGAAACAGTACAAGATAAGAAGTAGGACATATACGTCATAAATATGTGGCTTTAGCTCAGCCGACAGATGGCCTGTCCTGATTATGAATATTGTGCTTTGGTATAAATCTTCGTCTGTCACTAACACAACAAAAGAAGAAGAAGCAAAATTGTTCAATCCGTTCAGGCGTCATAAGATGACCAGGGAAACCATTTTTTTAATTTTGCCCCTACCATATCGATGCATGGTGTTCATCTTCTGTGCATTTTTGTTGACATTTTTTGTAACCACTGTGGAATCTACTCGTATTACCGGCAGTATCTCCGAAATACTCGTATTACTATTTATGGGACTTGAAGAAATTAGCTTACTTATTTTTAAAAGGACGACAACGCAAGTGTGGTGTCACAGATGTTTGTGGGGAGCTGAAGTATTTCCATCACATCTAAGGCTTGCTCGTTTGCCAACAACTCCATAAAAAATGGGGAATCAATTTTGTATAAAAAATTAAAACATTATCTATGTCTCATTCTGAAAAGCCTTTTTTATATCTACTATACATGTATTAATTTACGAAAACCTAACGGTGTGAGTCATTTTCTTTCCAAAAGTAGAAAATAAAACATTTAACATCACAAAAGATCGTAATTTACTAGTTAATTGCATTTTAAAATTTTTATAAAAGAATACAATAGAAGAAAATATGAAACAGAAACAATAATTTTATCTTTGTAAATTCGCATCGTCCCAGGCGTTTTGTATAAACGAATACTGAATAAAACTCTAACATCAAACAATGAGAGCGTTTTATAAATAAAATTAGTTGTTATGTAAGGTAACCTTTTGATTCTTTGAGATGTCGCGACGAAACGTAATAATACCTTACGAACTGAAAGAAAAAGCATTTTCCATTCAAGAGGAAAGGTATTGATGTACAATATACTTAAAAATCACAATAGAGAATTTTCTATGAAAACATTATCTCTCCTGTTTTCCTCATGTAATGTTTTCTTGTTGTTTATAAAGGTAGTTTCTTCGAGAATTAGTTAATGTATTTTTTCTTCTAATGTAGGTTTTTTATTGTGATTTTTATCAAATCATTTCGGAAGACGACAACAGCAAACTATGAGGGGAAGAAAAAAGTTTTTGCAAGCCTTGTGGACAATTGGTCTTTTTCAATATTAAGTACTAGAATATCTCATTGATAATATAATTGCCAAACCAAATCGCTTTCACAAAATTTCGGAGTTATGATAAAATAATATTCTTTTATTTTAAAATGGTATTGTCTAAGTTTAGCAATGCAACTACCTCGTAACACATTCACATACACTATTTAAAATTGAAAAAGTTAACCCTTTTTTGAAAGCAAAACCCAACTGTCTTCTTCGTTTATAAAAATATCGACACCAGATTTAACATAAACATCGATAAGTATTACACCTAAAAGATAATCGTTTCAGTTTTTACATTTTTTTTCAAATTATTTTTATAGTGTCAAAAATATTTGTCGCTTAAGACATTTACTTTAGAGCGCAATTATTTCATAGTAATCATGGAACACTGAAGTGCGGCGATTGGCTCTTCTGGTTGACTAAGTGTGGGGCCTTAAAGGACCCTAGCTTAAGATACAAATATTTTGAATGAATAAAAACATTGTACTTGTAATTATCGACAAATTTCGCCTTAATATTGTATATCACAAGGCTTAAAAGCAACTAATCTATTAATGCTCTAAAATTTAGAATCAAATATTAAAAGTGTTTTAACAGAGCCACTAAATCTATTAGTAGCGTGGATCAAAAGGCATCTCTGTTATAAATGAAAGTGAAACTAATTTTAAATTCAAGACTGGCTTCAATGCGTAAACTCGTCCATTGTTCAATTTATTCACTAAAAGGGTAAAGTGGATCTTCCTCTTTAAATGAGGGTTAACGTCGAAGTATTTCCATTTTGTGACAAGCTTCCCCGAAAGTTGGTATTTTCGTTTCCTGCATCACAGCTGGTTAGTTTGTCATTAGTTTATATACATCTTATCGTTCACAGTTCAAATCCATACTAAATATCCCTCCTGATATAAATGCTAATATAATTTTATTTTATTTTAGACCGCCTCGTTGGTCGAGTGGCTAGCGTACACGCCTAACTACATTGATTAACCGCAAGGCTTGGGTTCGATTCTCGAAGGGGGCAGGCATTTGTGTGATGAACATTTAGATGTCTGCATTTCCGGGTCTAGGTGTTTATTAAATGTATCCTGGTATCTATGTAAGTATTTCTATGTATTAGAATCGTTGACTAGCACCCATAACACAAGCATAATTTGCTTACTTTGGGGTTAGATTCAATTTGTGTAACTTGTCCAGGGATATTTATTTATTTACTTGTTACATTATCAGGCGAAAACTGCTTAACCAATAATCATGAAACTTTGCACACGTATTCTTGGGCGCATCAAAAGCAACATAGAGTATTTTTTAACGATTTATGCGCGAGCAAAACTGGAGTAAAAGCTAGCAACTTATAAATTAAGCTTGCACTTACAACAACTTATTTTAAGAGTTGTATTCGTCCTGATGATAAATAAATAGCAAAAACCGAACCGAAAAAGTGCAAAAAAAATGTCTTATTTCTCATTTCTAAAATTAGTTACATTAGTAATGTGTTTGTTGGCGTGCTCAAAAGGATGAAGTTCTAAGTTTGATTTCTAATAGACTGCGAAAGCAAATTAGAACATACAGTTCGCCATTGTCGTGTTCCCTGTCGTAAGGTAGATTTTTTTACGATATTGGAAGGTAAACAAGCAGACGGATTTCCTGATAGTAAGAAATTCCCGCCGCCTAGAGACTCCAAAGTTGGTAATGGTGCGTTGCTAACCTGAGGCCGGGGTGTTAGGCCTCGAGCAAAAGTACGTTTTAAGGCTACCTTACCCTCCGAACTGGAACACGTCTTGACGTTATGGCAGCAGGAATAGGTAAGGTTGATTTATTCTGGTTGGGAGGATAAGGTAGTTTAGGTAACTTACTTTGTTCGAGGCCTAACATCCCAGCCTTAGCTTGGCAACTCACCATTACCACCTTTGGTGTCTCTAAGTTCCGTTAAACGTGACAAGTGGTTTTGTTTCCCGTGTTCGAACTCTATTTGTGATCTGGTCGCGGAGGTGAGAGGTGGGAACTTTAGCTAGGGTTGTCACATGTAAAGAACGTGACAATTTAAATTGTTTCCGAGCTCTTTCTTTATTCGTGTTCTGGTCGTGGAGGTGGATGGTGGGAACGTCAGTTTGGCTTGTCACATTCTGTGTCGTTTGTAGGATTATTTGCAACAACAGTTACACTGCTTACCCGGAATTAGCAAAATAAAGGCTTATTTTACATCTGTTATAATAGATTTCCGCAAAGTAACGCCTGATTCAATAAAATATTTAAAAAAAGTACTTAATGATATTGCAACTTTAAGCGTAGGAACTCACAGAGCGGTCGCGGAACTGCGGTTTTATTTTAAAACTCACGAGACCGGTAATTTGTGCGGTCACAAAGCCGTCGCGGTTGAAATCGTCGCTCGCATACTTGAAGGCCACTAACTGGATCTCAGCGATTGCGGGGCGGCAGCGACAGCGGCGCGATCTAACACATAGATTCTTATTGAAGTGAACTGCATGTCAGCGGAGCGGGGGCGGAGCGGGCAGCGGTGCCCGAGCGACGAGCGACCGTCAAGCGGTCTCCCTGCGATTGAGTCAACGTAGTGCTGTTCCCCTTTGTATTTAATATTTGTTGATAAATTTCCGTACATCGCAGCATTTTACCGGAGGGAATAATTAGTGATGTTTTTGTTAGATCACCAATTTGGAATACCAAACATTTGAATAATAAAACAAGATTATAATATGTGTAGGTAGGTTCTAAATTGGACTATATAGTTCCTACAGTAAAATATATCAATCAAAAGTCTCTCCACCCGTTCCTGTATAATCGTGCAATTTGTTGGGATATTGTAATAAATTATACGAATCAAAAGCACTCGGTTCAAAAGATGTTGCCGCCCGCGCCGTATCGACACGAGCGATCTGGCCACTGACATCGAGTTCGGGCATAGTTCGCCGCGCTCGCCCGCGCCCCGCTGTCGCCGCCGCCCCGCAAATCGCTGAGATACAGTTTGAGGCCGAACAATTCTATGGGCGGGCGACCGCTGCCACGGGAACTGCAAACAACCGCGGACGATTCAGGTGTAAAACGCGTCGTGAAATATGCTATTATTTTTTGCATATACGTCTACAGAACCTGCGGGCTGCGCGCGGGGGTAAATCGCTCTGTGAGTTCTTAGCCTTTAACTTTAGCGGACTGCTTTTACTTTTTGAATTGAACTTTGTTGCTACAGTTACGAAATAGGCGGAGTTTGTACAGTTGAACTCATATAACTAGTTTTACGTTTGTAATGTTCTATACAGAAAAAGTTGGACCATTTTACTTTTATTTTGTATAACATCTAGTTTCAGGAGTTTACAGTTTTGAATGTTTGAGTTTTTCCTTTGAGTTAATACAGCGAGATATAACTTTACCGTAATATATTGTCCAAAAATATGGATGTTTTGTTATAATACAGAAAGCGAAATAAGTCGACGTGATTCCTAATGGCTGCATATGCTTGCCAATCTGAAGGTGTAAGCGATAAGCCTTTTATACAATTTCGGCTACCTTAACGTGGATATAACAATGTCGAGCACTTTTTTTTTAAAAACTTAGACCCGTGTTGGTCCGGGCTCCTTCGTAGAATAGACCATCTGCCTTCCTTGCCAGGCAGCTCGTAAAAGGCGAGCATATGCTCACCGTCACTAACACCACGGTCTTACTGACGGTGGTAACATCTAACATCTGACTAGGTGGCAGAGTTTAGCAGCGACTCGCCCGGATTGGTACCACCGCCTTACCTATTTCTGCCGCCATAACGTCATGACGTGTTCCGGTTCGGAGGGTAAGGTAGCCGGTAAACTTACTTGCTCGAGGCCTAACATCCCGGCCTCAGGTTGGCAACGCACCATTACCAAATTTGGTGTCTCTAGGCGGCGTGAATTTCTTAACATCAGGAAATCCGTCTGCTGGTTTGCCTTCCAATGTCATAAAAAAAAGCAGGCATATCTTGGTCAAATAAAAATATCTAAATATTTTCCAAACAATTAAATGACATGCAAATAAATACGAGTACATGTAAAAGATAATCTGCTTGAAACAATTTTCGTGCATAATATGTTTAAACGTTCATTATTCAAAACATCAGGTACAATGCATCTCAAATTATGAAAGATAGGTTATAAGTGCCCTTTAAGGTAGAATGTCACATGCCAACAGAAATTGTGGCACACTACGTGATATGGGTCCCGAGCACTTCGTATTCACTGGCAGCGTTAAGCCGGAACGAACCTCTACAATTTACTCATAAAGTCTTTCATAGTGTAAAAGCGTTGATAAATAATAATTTGATAACATCAAGCCCGCATCCACATAAATGCATGAAGAGTTGCAACTAATACTAATGATCAGCAAGGAGTAATTAGAGAGATTTAGAAATCGAAACATAAATTTAGATATTTCTATCTTTAATTATTACCTCTGTGGTCTAGCGGTACAAGTATCGGACTGTACTGAATGAAAAGAAAATGTGGATTTTCCCATTTTCTAAAAAAAATATTGCTCGGGATTGGATATGTGCCCGGTTGGCGATAGGCTTGCCACCTATTACATTGTGGGACTTAGTGTCTTCGGTTAGTAGAAGGTGCCCCGGGGGGTGATTATGTATCTCAGTTGTCAACTCAAACTGTAAAAGTGTACATCAAATGACGTCATTTGTGTTTGCTATCTCTATTGTATTTCTGTTGGTCACTGGAGATAGCAAATACAAATCACGTCATTTGACAGCGATTCAATGTACACTCATCCATTTTGAGTTGGTAACTGAGTTACATAATCACCCCCCTGGACAACTCTTCCTACTTCGTCGGGAATATGGGCGTGAAAATACTTACTTTTCAATATTGTTGCAGATTTTCGTAAATGAAATATATGAGTTCTATAAGGTCCTCAAGTCATATTATTTTAGTGCTGTATCCAGTTACAAAAAGGTACCTAATAGGTAGTAGTAGTATCTTCACGCCCATATCCCCGAAGAGGTAGGCAGAAGTACAACCAAGGCACCCACGACTAGCCGAAGACACTAAGCCCCACAATGTGATAGGTGGCAAGCCTATCGCCAACTGGGCACATTTCCAATCCCGACCAACATATTTTTAATAGAAAATTGGAAAAATCCAATTTATCTTTGTGTTGGCCGACCCAGGATTCGAACCCGGGACCTCTAGCAGTCAAGTCCAACAACTGGACCGCTAGACCACAGAGGCGATTAATACCTAATACCTAATAGGTACTGGTGGTAATTTTTTATGCTGTAACACATATTTTTTTGCTGTCAGATTAGACTGATTTCTACAGATGTTTAATCTAGGTATTTCTTGGAAAATGTTGATTAAAAACAGCAGAAGTTGACATGTCCGAACTAAATTGACATGTCTGAAATGTTCTATATTTTTCTTTTTGTTTCATTTGAAAAAGATAGCATGTTGTATGAAATTAGAGAAATGTAACAATCTACGGGTTAAGCAGGTTATTAATTTGTTGCCTGTGGGACTGAAGATGTGGTAACTTGATTTTTGGAATAAAATTTGTTCCATTTTAGATATTCCATAAAAGAAAATATATGAATGAATGCTGTGATTACACTTATAAAACATTCGAAAGAAACCTAATACAACAAGAATTAGCATTCAACAAAATACAACTAATTTTATACTCTTTGGCTTCTGACAAGATGTGAACCCTTTTAAAGTAATTATTCTGCTCCCTTTTCTTTGGTCTCTCGGCAATCGGATTCAATCATGTAATTGAGAAGCGGTTGAAATTAATTGCTTTGTAATAAAATGAAAGATGCTATGTATTGTACAAATGTTGTCAATAAAATCATTCATGCTTACAGTCTATTTTCTGTTAACAATTACATGACCAGAAAAAGAGCCTTTTCGATAAACAGCACATTTGAATAACAGTGTATGTTAAATCCATATTCTTACATTCAGTCGGAATACAGTTTAACATCAATGTTGGATCAGTAATACAAAGTTGCGTTTCATTTTCCATGAAGTAGCCCATAACCACCAAACCATCGTTCTAACGAATCAAATTAAAAATAAGTTTTTAACAAAAAATAAATGTTTGTGACAAGATTTTACTTGTAAGTGCTATTCCCAGCAGAAGACTTGAAATACTATTCAAAATAAATCAAATAATCCCTAAACACTATACGATTATATGAGAATATCTTATTAATATTATAAATGCGAAAGTTTGTAAGTATGTATGTATGGATGTTTGTTACTCTTTCACGCTCGAATGGCTGAACGGATTTGTCTGAAATTTGGAAGACAGAGAGATTGTGACCTGGATTAACATATAGGCTATTATTAATCCCGATCGCACACCGGGTTTCTGTGAAAACGCGGGCGAAGCCGCAGGTAGCAGCTAGTATAGAAATAAATAAATATCCCTAGACAAGTTACACAAATTGAATCTAACCACCCATCCCATCGGGGATCCGAAGAAGTAGGCAGAGGCACAAGCAGGACACCCAGGACTAGCCGAAGACACTACGTCCCACAATGTGATAGGTGGCAACCCCATGGCCAACCGGGCACATATCCAATCCCGGGCAACATTTTTTTTTATTAGAAAATTGGAAAAACCAAATATTCTTTTTATTGCCAGACCCGGGTTTCGAACCCGGGACCTCATGCAGTCAAGTTCAACACCTGAACCGCTAGACCACAGAGCGATTATTTAATTATGTGTTATAAAAGTTAGTCACAAATATTAATACATTGAAATACTTTTGAAGATACCGGAATGAATTTAATAAACATCCAGCCCCAAGAAATGCAGATATCTAAATATTTTACCATAACTATCCCTGTCGGGAATCAATCTCGAGTTTGGTCGGTGGAGTTTATGTGCACGCTAACTCCTCGACCAATTCATTCATTCTAGAAATTCCACCTTCTGGTTCCATCATCAGATCAAATCCATGTCATAATAATTTTGCATTCTCATTTTCCCAATTCATGCAAAATTTCAACTCTATAGATAATCAGAAATAAAACAAATTCAACCCGGACAAACATACAAACCTTGCAAGTTAAATAAAAGATTGTAAAAAATCTTAATGATACTATTACTTTCACAGTGTTTTTGGTATGCAAATCATGAAAGTAACATTAATTACAATGCTTTAAAATTTAATATTTTTTATTTAGTTTTCAATTAATTTTACGCCTGTGTTTAAGCCTATCGCTGACTAGTAAACTATTTAAAGGTAATATACATTATGTTCTACAATTAAGATTAATGACATATTTGAGGCTAGAGTAACATCCCCTGTGACACTACGACAAAAGATAATATTATCCTAACTTGACGCCTGGGGCTTATTGACAACGAACTTGAAGATACCCTCTGCCTAAGAGCGTCGTATTTTTAGGATTTCTCCCTCAAATGTTACGACTGTTTTTCTAAGCGGCACCTTCTGCTATCTACGTGAAAAAACTGTTGGAAAATTTCCGACACCGTATTTTCTGTGTAAGTTTTGAGTTGGATCTTTTTCATGTAAAATATTTTATGTAAAGCTGTCGCCTATTGTTTCGCCGATGTTAAGAAATGTATATCTGAGCGGTGAGCTTTTGTAATATTTACTCGTTTTGAATTATCAGGAGTTTGCTATTTTAACAGTTTTTTTTTTTATTTTGATGAGGATCTGAGAATAGAAAACTAGCATTTTCTTTTAGGAAGAGATAGGATGAAGATCGCAAGACATAAGAAATAAATGGAAGCAACATGAGGATACGAAAGGGGGCTATGACATAAATGTATAGAAAAAAAAATATGAGGTTTCTATAGTTTCAATGTTGTTGAAAACTCATTTAGGTTTTTTTTTTCTTATTTTATACATTCACTTTGTTTTGTGTAACTATCGTAGAAATAAAGAGGGTTATAATTATTATGATGAGGATATCATCGGGTTTCTTAGAATCGAATTATGTTATCTCTGCAATAAGAAATACCTATTGACCTTGGGGTAGATTATATATTGCGACTTATGCTATTGGCCATCTAGAATGGTAATTCTTGACTGTATTTTTTTTATCGCTGTGCTTTTTCCGGTTCAAAACCTTTCAAATTCTCATGACACGTTATGAAAATACAGCTACAAAATATTTCGAAGACGAGTTTGGTTAAATTTAATTTTATAAGCTTAAAATCGCCTCTGTGGTCTAGCGGTCCGGGTGTTGGACTTGACTGCACGAGGTCCCGGGTTCGAATCCCGGGTCGGCCAACAAAAAGTAAATTGGATTTTTCCAATTTTCTATTTAAAAAAAATGTTAGTCGGGATTGGAAATGTGCCCGGTTGGCGATAGGCTTGCCACCTATCACATTGTGGGACTTAGTGTCTTCGGCTAGTCGTGGGTTCCTTGGTTGTACCTCTGCCTACCTCTTCGGGGATATGGGCGTGAAGATACTTATAAGCTTAAATAATCTTCTGATACATCATGGCGGACGAAATAAACAAAAAGTAAGCAAATCAATTAACCATTTTCAAATGACAATAACTCAAAAATACGCTAATTGGTTTCTATTTATGAAAACTAACAAAAACTATAAATATGTCATATCATCTTTTAATTCTATAACTTATAGATAACTAGCGGTCCGCCCCGGCTTCGAACGGGTATAAAATATACACAAACATTCCTCTTCAATTACTTTATCTATTAAGAATATCTTATGTTTGTCTCAGTGTTGGTCCGGGTTTCTTTGCAGAATAGACCATCTGCCTTCCTGTCAGGCAGCGTGTAAAAGGCGAGCAGAGGATTACCGTCACTAACACCGTGACATCTGACTAGGTGGTAAAGTTTCGCAGCGACTCACCCGGATTGGTACCATTGCCTTACCTATTCCTGCCGCCATAACGTCATGACGTATTCCGGTTTGGAGGGTAACGTAGCCGCTAAACTTACTTTGCTCAAGGCCTAACATCTCGGCCTCAGGTTGGCAATGCACCATTACAACCTTTGGTGTCTCTAGGCAGCGGGAATTTCTTACCATCAGGAAATCCGTCTGCTTGTTTGCCTTCCAGTATC